>SJYO01020080.1:114356727-114583810 GCA_006410555.1 Capra ibex
ATCGCTACGAAAGATTCCGGGTAAACTGAAGTGTAAGGTCCTACAGATCGAGATCTACTCACTAGTGTGGTAGCACTAATAGAACCAGTACTTCTAGAAAAAACATGTCAAGAAGACACATAAGAACGGTGGAGAAGAATTATAGAAGACGAAGACAATCCAGGTATGGTAAAGACAGGAAATAGCTCGGGTAGAAACGTACTTTACAAGGGAACTATAGAGGTTAAAAGAACTTCTCTAGGGATCAGAAAGGGTAAGACAACAAAAGGAGATAAAGAAACGTGACTAGCGACTCCTTCCGAAAGAATAGAGAAGAACGATAAGAAACCTTGAGACGTAAGTCTACGTATATAGAAAGGAAAAGAGGAAACGAGAAGTGAAGGGAAGAAAAGTGTCGTTAAACATTCCGAAGGGGTCCGTCGGTAAAACGAAAAAACGTAAACAAAAAGGTACCCCTACCAGAACTAGGGACAGAGGACATGTTACAGTGCTTGGAGTCACTGTCCAGAGAGAATGGAACCTGCACCCCATAGAGAAGTACCGACGAGGTCGTTTCGTGTCCGTGACGAGGAATGGAACCTACTCGCGATAGAGGAGTGGGCTTTCGTAATCAACGTAGGTTAAGAAACACTGGGGTACCTGACATGGGACGGTCCGAGGAGACAGGTACCTTAAGAGGTCAGTTCTTATGACCTCACCCATCGGTAAGGGAAGAGGTCCCCTATAAGGGTTGGATCCCTGGTTTGGATACAGAGTACAGAAAACGTAACCGTCCCCTCAAGAAATGGTGATCGTAATGGACCCTTCAGGTCGAATATTTGATGACCTTAAATAAATAGTGTCAAGACCTCCGTCTTCCGGTGTCACGATCGTGCCATCCCAAGACCACTTCCAGGGGAATACCCGTGGTCTAAAGACCGATACAGAAGTTCATCATCTTCCCCGTTTCCGCGAGAGAGACCTCAGAGAAAATATTACCGTAATTAGAGTAAGTATTTCCGAGATACATAAACTCTCTCTCATGTTTTAGTAAGTTTGGTATCGTAAAAAATTTCAAAAATAATATCTTTACATCCCCCAAAAGTCCGAACGTTGGACTCACTTTTTATTTCCGTAACAAAATTCCTGAAAATAATTAGGAACCCTTTTAGGTTACTACAGCCAAGTCTTTAGTTTGAGTAGAGGTTCTACTTCTTCAAATTCATTTGTTATGTCTCATTAAAAACACCAGGTGTGTTTTCAGTCCTTCTCATCTTGATCCTAAGTTCGGAATCACTTTACATTAATTGGGGGGTGATTTCGACAGAGAATTCTATCGAACAACACCGTTGTTACTTCGACCTTTTCCCTTCATACCCAAGTAAAAGGGGTGTATTTATGGTTCAGAAATCGGAGTCGTAGTACATCTGTTTCTCTTATATACTTATGATTCATCGGTCAGGTCTGGAATAAGTTTCCCCACACAATCATCCTTTAAAACTCCTTTTACTAGTAAACACTCGGTATCCCTATCTTTACCAATCTAAAACAGAGTATGATGTTATGTAGAATAAAGACAAATAAGTATAAAGTGGAATGAATTTTAATTTTTTTTTATTAGAATAGTAGTATCCTTATTTTATTCGTATACTGAAACTTAACATTGTTTCTTATTCGTAATATAATTTATCGGTGATATTGGTTCTAATTTCAATAAAGTTTACTTAGGGTAAATTTTGATTACACCTTCCAAATCGGTGTAACATAACACACCATCTAAAAATTGTGTGGAGGAATATGTGTTATCGAAACTAAATTGTACCCTCTTCTCCGTTCTTATTTTTACAGTGTCTTATCTATCCTCGGAATACCGTGTAATAAAGGGTTTTCAGGGAAGGAAATTACTGACTTAAGTGATGTGGAAGGAATCTTTCCGTTTTACCATCCATTAAATTTAAGTTTGTGGCACATCCTGTATCGGTTGAATCGTTCAGTGTTTTTTCTTAAGTCTCCTTCGTCCCTGCTATAATTGGTGGTATTTCTTTTGTTGTCTTCTATTTATTATCTTAGAACGAATGGTGTGTCCAAAGATTAATATCCCCTATTTTGAAGGAACTATAAAAAGAGTTTATTCTGTAATTTGTCTTTTCGGAGTCTTCTCTTTTCGTAAATAAAACCACTTTCTTTGTATTTATTTTATCAACGTACTATATTTATTACCGTTATAATTCCTTACATTGACCACGTTCGTTTTTGAAAACGTTTTTGATTCATGTCACGTCTCCTCAAGTACAGACAAAGTCCTCCACAATTGTGTCACGACAGTTGATCTTAAAAGACAACACTACCTTTACGAGAGACAAGACAGGTAACACCATCAGTGTTCGGTACACAACGATCGGCTCGTGAATTTTGTACCGATCACACTGACTCCTTGACTTCAAAATTAAAATTAATTAAATTTAAATTTATTGGTTCACACCGATCGCCGGTAGAATAACCTGTCATATCGGAATCTTACCAAAGTTTCTCTATCTGTTCGGAAACTCTGACTGAAACAGAAGTTTGTTTGGGGACTACCGAGACATTAAAGGGTTTGACTGAACACTTGTAATCAGTCAGACATACCAAATTTCTCAAGTTACACAACGTCTATGGACGGCAAGGGTCCCCACTTTGTATATCGGTACAGGCTACTTCCAAACGGAGTGTCGTTACTTTACCTAACACTGTAAACCTTTGTGAGAGTGAGGATTGGGACCGGGTACTCTAAGGGTATCGTACCGGAATGTGTCTTGACTACATCAGGAAATAGACTAGAACCTAAGATTTGGTTCTTTTATTGTTTCAGAGGACCACACGAAGAACTCTTTTTTTTAATTTAACTAGACTGTCGGATCGAAGAGAAGTCATTCTCGAATAACGACAACGATTATCTAAAGAAGGTACACTGCTCGAGGAGGTGTACGATATCACGATATTGTAATATTAGGTGATATTAGGAGATTGAAAGATAAGATGGGTTTATTTAAATCAGGAACCACCTTTGGTGGACACCTCAGATACACCACTTTAAGGGAAGTTGATTGGTTTCGTAATTCGAAAACAATACTTCCTCCAGTATTTAAATCGATTTCTACCTTACGTCTAAAGTAAATTAGTTGACGATTATTGACGGACCTCGTCAATAATTATTATTGAATTATTTCTTTATTACAGAACTCCACGGAACTTCACGGAAATCACCCTTTAGTACGACACTAACAAATCATGATAAAAGGTATTTCCTCTGAAACAAAAGACTCGAAGATAACCGGTGGGGATACACTCGGTTACATTCCTATGTGTCAACTCCTTTTGTAACAGATCTATGTAGACAGTGATTTATAGGATCTTCTCACGTAGTATCTATACTGTTTTCGTTTTTCTATTATCTCTAGTTACAGTTACCCTTTATACCGTTGACCGTAGTACCTTCTCCACCGTAAACTCGATCTAAAACTTTCTACGTACCAGACACCTCATTATTACACCTTCCTAATGACCGTTATTGTGTCCCCACGTGTCGGACAGTTTCCTTCCCGTTTACACACTGTTTCCGTCTTTCTCCACGTGACTTTCTACGATGGTTTTTCTACACCTCAGTCTATGTTTTTCCGTAACCTACGGTACGATGTCTCGAACAAAACATCAATATTAATCGGTAGTTTTTGAAATTCCAGTCTCGACGTAAAATTCTTCTGTTCAAACTGACAGTACTCGTCCTCCCTATCCATTTTGTTCTACAGTTTACATCGTCAGTAAAATAATTAAATAAACGTTATATTATATGGGAAGTTTTTTAAGATTTCAATTAACTCTCCCGAATAATATTAGTATATTATGGGTGGGTAGTCTTGTTCTGGATCAAAAGGGGTGTCAGTCAGAGAGGGTAGTCCTTCGAAGGTATTCGGAGAATAGGAATAGGTAGTCTCCCGTCTGGTTTACTTTTAGTGTTAGTGTCTTTTGATTAGCTTGACCGGGGTACCTAGTGACGACGACGACGACGACGATTCAGTGAAGTCAGCAGAGGCTGAGACACGTTGGGGTATCTGCCGTCGGGTGGTACGAGAGGACAGGGACCCTAAGAGGTCCGTTCTTGTGACCTCACCCAACGGTAAAGGAAGAGGTTACGTACTTTCACTTTTCACTTTCACTTCAGTGAGTCAGCACAGGTTGAGAAACCCTGGGGTACCTGATGTCGGATGGTCCGAGGAGGCAGGTACCCTAAAAGGTCCGTTCTCATGACCTCACCCAACGGTAACGGAAGAGACGGTACCTGGTGTCGGAGCAGATCGAGTTACTTTGATACTCGGTACGGTACATCCCGGTGATTTCTACCTCCCCAGTACCACCTCTCAAGACTGTTTTACACCACTGACCTCTTCCCTTAGCGTTTGGTGAAGTCATAAGAACGATACTCTTGGGGTACTTGTAATTCTTTTCCGTTTTTCTACTTGAGGGGTCCAGCCATCTACGGGTATACAATGACCTCTTCTCACTTCTTTATTGAAGTCTTTCTTACTTCTCTATCTTGGTTTCGTTTTTGTTTCGGGTCTACACCTACACTGACGACTACCCTGATTTCAGGTTATGACATTCCTCGTTATAACGACGACGACGACGACGATTCAGTGAAGTCACCACAGACTGAGACACGTCGGGGTATCTACCGTCGGGTGGCCCGAGGAGACAGGGACCCTAAGAAGTCCGTTCTTATGATCTCACCCAACGGTAAGGGGAGAGGTTACGTACGTACGTACGATTCAACGAAGTCGGTGCAGACTGAGGCACGCTGAGGTACCTGTCGTCGGGTGGTCCGAGGAGACAGGTGTCCTAAGAGATCCGTTTTTATGACCTCACCCAACGGTAATGCTTGGATGTTACAATCCAGGTACTTAGTTCCATTTAACCTTCACCAGTTTGTCCTCTACCTTTCTCACTTGTACCTGTAAAATCCTTAATCACTTGATTTTACCTAACCTTACCCACTTAAATTGAGTCTACTGGTAACATAGATGATGACACCCGTTCTTAGGGAATCTTCTTTATCTCATCGGGAGTATAAGTTGTTCTCAGACTTTACCTCATGAACACACGTCAGAGTTTTTACTGTCTTACTAGAGACAAGCAAAGGTTCCGTTTAGTAAGTTATAGTGTCATTAGACTCAGATACGGGGTTGGTCATTACGACTTCTTCGACTTCAACTTGTCAAGATACTTCTGGATATTCTGGAAAATCTTGATTGTGGGTGTTTTCTATAGGAAAAGAAGTATCCCCTGACCTTACGTTTTCGTCCTTCAGTACTCTATGTACCTCATTGTCCGTTTAAACCGGAACCTCATGTTTTACTTCTTTCCGTTTCCGATTATCTCAAAACGGTTCTCTAACGTGACCAGTATCGTCTGTGGGAGAAGGTTGTTGTGTTCTCTGTTGAGATGTGTACCTGTAGTGGTCTACCATTTATGTCTTTAGTTTAATTAATATAAGAAACGTTGACTTCTACTTCTTTGAGATATGTCAGTAGTTTTTGTTCTGGCCCTCGACGGACACCGAGTCTAGTACTTGACAAATAACGTTTTAAGACTAAAGATAACTTCTCTCATCCCCTTTGGTGATCTGGTAAGTCTATACTGGATTTAGTTTAGGGAATACTAATATGTCACCTTCACTGTTTATCTAAGTTGCCGAATCTAGACTATCTGTCTTACGGATTTCTTGATACCTACCTCCAAACACTGTAACATGTCCTCCGTCCCTAGATCTGGTATGGGGGTTTTTTCTTTGTGTTTTTCCGTTTTACCAATAGAGTCCTCTCGAATGTTTATCGAACCTTTTCTCCTCTTCGTTTTCCGTTTCCTTTTTTCCTTCCTATATGGGTAGACTTACGTCTCAAGGTTTCTTATGGTTCTTCTCTATTCTTTCGAAAGGAGTCACTAGTCACGTTTCTTTATCTCCCTTTGTTCTCTTACCCTTTCTGATCTCTAGAGAAGTTTTTTAATCTCTATAGTTCCCTTGTAAAGTACGTTTCTACCCGTGTTATTTCCTGTTTTTACCATACGTGGATTGTCTTAGTCTTCTATAATTCTTCTCCACCGTTCTTATGTGTCTTCCTTATATGTTTTACTTCTAGAAGGACTGGGTTTATTGGTGCTACCACCCTAGTGAGTGGACCTTAGTCTGTAGGACCTGACTCTTCAGTTCACCAGGAATCCCTCGTTGTGATCCTTTTTACGATCACCTCCACTACCGTAAGGTCAACTCGACAAAGTTTAGGACTTTCTACTACGACACTTTCACGACGTGAGTTATACGGTCGTTTAAACCTTTTGAGTCGTCACCGGTGTTCTGACCTTTTCCAGTTAAAAGTAAGGTTAGGGTTTCTTTCCGTTACGGTTTTTTACAAGTTTGATGGTGTGTTAACATGAGTAGTGTGTGTGATCGTTTCATCGCGAGTTTTAAGAGGTTCGGTCCGAAGTTGTCATACACTTGGTACTTGAAGGTCTACAAGTCCGACCAAAATCTTTTCCGTCTCCTTGGTTTCTAGTTTAACGGTTGTAGACGACCTAGTAGTTTTTTCGTTCCCTCAAGGTCTTTTTGTAGATGAAGACAAAAAATTGTTGAGTTTCGGAAAATGACACACCTGGTGTTGTTTGACACCTTTTAAGAATTTCTCTGTCCTTATGATCCGGTGGACTGGACGGAGGACTCTTTAGACATACGTCCAGTTCTTCGTTGTCAATCTTGGCCTGTACTTTGTTGTCTGACCAAGGTTTAACCCTTTTCTATGTAGTTCCGATATATAACAGTAACACAAATAAATTGAATATACGTCTCATATAGTACGTTTTACGGTCCGACCTACTTCGTGTTCCACCTTAGTTCTAACGACCCTCTTTATAGTCATTGGAGTCTATTCGTCTACTGTGGTGGGAATACCTTCTTTCGTTTCTCCTACTTACACTTTCTCCTCTCACTTTTTCAACCGAATTGTGAGTTGTAAGTCTTTTACAACTCAGGGTAGTGAAGTACCGTAGGTCAGGGTAGTGAAGTACCGTTTGTCTACCCCTTTGTCACTCTCTGAAATAAGAGAACCCAAGGTTTTAGTGAAGTCTATCACTAACGTTGGTACTTTAATTTTCTGAGAACGAAGAACCTTCTTTTCGATACTGGTTGGATTTGTCGTATCATATTTCGTCT
Source organism: Capra ibex (assembly GCA_006410555.1). Classification (NCBI taxonomy): domain Eukaryota; kingdom Metazoa; phylum Chordata; class Mammalia; order Artiodactyla; family Bovidae; genus Capra; species Capra ibex. The sequence continues at coordinate 114,363,947 of SJYO01020080.1, forward strand.
CTACAATGAAACGTCTGTTTCCGGGTCGATCAGTTTCGATACCAAAAAGGTCATCAATACATACCTACACTCTCAACCTGATATTTCTTTCGACTCGCGGTTTCTTAACTACGAAAACTTGACACCACAACCTCTTCTGAGAACTCTCAGGGAACCTGACGTTCTTCTAGGTTGGTCAGGTAGGATTTCCTTTCGTCAGGACTTATAAGTAACCTTTCTGACTACAACTTTGACTTTGAGGTTATCAAACCGGTGGACTACGCTTCTCGACTGAGGAACTTTTTCTGGGACTACGAACCTTTCTAACTTCCACCCTCTTCTTCCCCTACTGTCTCCTACTCTACCAACCTACCGTAGTTACTGGATTACCCGAACTCAAACACGTTCGAGGTCCTCAACCACTACCTGTCCCTTCTAACCACACGACGAGAGGCAGAGAGGGTCTCGCAGTCTGTGCTGACTTGTTGACTTGACCTTCCGGTTACACCACCTTCACGTCCCTCTTCCTGACCTCTTACTACCTTCCACTTCAGTCTCTTTTCTGTTGTGGTCTAGTGTCCGTCGGAGACTCTGATCTTAGGGACTGTTGTCCACTTCCTTTTCGGGTTTAGTGGCGCCGGACGAATATGTACACATGTCTTCCTGGATACCAATTTTATCATTTTATGAAAGTAAGGTCGACCATTTGTCGGTGCTACGACTAGAGGGATTCTTAGGGGTGTCGAGATCGGTCGGTCCCAAAAGGGACTCCCGGTATTTTGAAGGTCCTAGACCATTAAATTCTTAAGTCCCATTGATGTACGGAGATTGGAACTAGATCGAGGTACTGACGTCTACATATTGTAATAGGGACCCGTTTTCCTTTTCATAAAGAAATATATGTAGAAATACTTTAAGTTTATTCGTACGTAAGTGAATCAGTCATTTATAAAGAATTCATAGTTGATACCCGGTCCTCAATAATCTTCAGAGTCCTGTTCACTCTCATTTGTCTGGTCCAAGATGGAAGTGTTTCGGTTCCCAAACTTGAAACCCGTTTAATAACGGACATTCCTCGTCAAAAATCCGTCACCAAGAGTTGGGTTTGATGTGTTGTCTTAGTGGTCTTTCAAAAAATTTCATGACTATGGATCCAGGGTGGGAGTTTCCCAGACTAAATTGACTATACTCATCCCCGATCCAATGACCTTTAAAGGAATTTTTGGGGTCGACTAAGTCACACAATGTTCCGACTCTTGAAGGGAGGGTCTCTATACTCGGTTACACCTACTGTCTCACCTTAACACTGTAAAATCTTTTTAAATACCTACGTTTGAACCCTGTAGAAGTGACGTACAATTTCGTATTTCTATTTAGTTCTACCTTTGTACTAAGAAAGTTTCCATAAAGAGTCTTTCAAGAACTCCGACAGAAACATCTTACCATAAGACTGTTTACGACGGACTGTCAGACTAGGTTATAATCTGTCCAGTTGAGAAGTATAAGACGGTTAGGAGTCGTTTTAAGACCCAAAACACTTTAGCTTAAGGAGTCCTCTTCCTGGAGGTGGGTGCTGGACAGACGTACAGTCGGACTCCTTACTTACTTGTGGGTCGTGAGGTCTGGTGTCCTATCCTCAGGTCGAGAGAGCCCCAATTGTTGGTTTTGAGTCACCTAACTCTAACAAGAAATGTATCTTAAGAACGGAGAGATTGACGAAAGATCAACTGAGGGAGTCAACGGGTAGAACACTGTTTACAAATCTTTCTTTGTCTTAGTCTTTGAGGAACTTTTCCAAACTGGGTTTTCTCTCAACTCCCCTCGATACCTTTCCCTTACTTTTCCATGGGTCGTACAAATCCATATGAAGTCGACTCGTCGAACCTTACACTGGTTCTTACATCTTTCTTTTACTGATCCTAAAGTTTTGAATCGTACTTTTGGGTGTTTTCCCTTTGTAGAATCACCTTTATTGTCTCGGGACTCAATACTAAATCTTCCGTTCTTAAAAACAGAGACCAGATAACACTGTACCCATTGAAAAGACACGAAGTCAAAGGAGTTAAAATTTTACTCCCCTGATCTGCATTTGCTGGAGGTTATCTTGTCCATCCATTTTACATTAAATTAGAAACACACTCTCTCTCTTTCTCTTTTTTTTTATGACTATTCACCTTATACTTCTGTTGACAATCCCTCTTTGGTTTAATTGTAAACCTCGGGTTCTGTAAGGATCCCCCACTCCCACTTTCCCCTAGTTCTGGGAGTGTGAAACAGAATTCTTGATTTTGACCAGTCCCATCTGACCCCTAACGGGACTTGATCAGGGTTTCTGTCTCTTCCCGGTACTCTTCGGATCCATTTGCGTGGTGGTTCCTCTTTTCTATCCTGGTGGACGGGTCGCAGACGTTACTGTATCCTCAAGGTTTCATATCGCGTGTGACCCTGGTTTGGGTCCTCGTCCCTCGTCCGAACTCAGGACCTCTTCTCCTGTGTATTTATTCCTTGATATTAATACCCTCAGGTTCGGTCTAAACGGGTTTCGGGTGGAGACCGACTTGAATGAGGAGTCGCGACCCCGGAAGAGAGACCGGGGAATATCTTCTCGTCACTGGGGTTTTTCCAGATGTGATCGTCGAAGAGGACCTCGGTGGTCGGAGACACCTTGACGTTTCAAGGGATCGAACTCAACCCTAAGGTCAGGACCGGACAGTCTTTTTCCCCGAAGGAAGTACATGAAGAGTAGGTACTCCGTCCGCTCCTGAGGGTGTAAGTTGAAACCCTGGGACGGACTCACCACGGAATAAACGTAGGGTTCGATACTTGACTGTGTGAGGTCAGTGTCTAGATATTCTAGTGAATGTCGAGATTATACGACACCAAAATCACATGTCAAGTCTTACTTTAGGTTTCTGTCTCAAACCGTATATTGATAGAGGAATTCGAACATCTGCGACCTTTGAACAGACTTTTTTTTTTTTTTTTTTCTCTACACATTTAATCCTTAGGTAGACACTGGTACTGTATCGGATTTTAATTGTGTCTTCCGTATAGTGAGGTACACGTAAGTAATTTCTAGTAATTTCACTTTCGACCCTTACGTTTTCTATTAATATATCAAACTTATAGATTTTGCAGAAGGAATACCTCTCGTCCAAACATAGATACACATTTTGTATATACATAATAGAGGTTTACCTTTGTCTTTGTGCAAACGAAATAACCTTCCATTAGTAACATAATTAAAGGACAAAGTTTACCGGAATTTGTTATTGGTAGTCGAAACAATTGTACGTATGACGAACTGAGTCTTTATAGTGTACATCTTCAAATTGGACTACTTTTAAAAGTGTATATATGTTTTTATATATTCTTACAAGTAACAGTCTTATAACAATTGTTCCTTTTTTCGACTTTTCTTAACTTTACAAGTAATATTCTCTAATCAATCTATTTAAAAGTCAGTAGGTATATGTTCCTATGAGACGTTAATGGTTTTTATCAGTTTGAATGAAAATATGATTCCTTTTTAAAATATAATTGACTATCTCGACTATAAATGTCAAACATATAAATGGGGTGTAGGTAAGAGACGAAGTTAGTTTAGCTGAACTTCGACTCCTAAAGAACACAGTCCTTCCGAATCAATGTTTGTCGTGACTGGTGTTTTACTATTAAGGAGTGTGTCCAGTCTTACAGGTAGTAGTTCTTCAGATGTTTGTCATTTACGACCTCTCCCACACCTCTTTTCCTTGGGAGAGTGTGAAATTACCCTTACATTTAATCATGTCGATGTTACCTCTTTTCATTCCTCCAGGGAATTTTTTTGATTTTTGTCTTAATAGTAGACTAGGTCGTTAGGGTGACGACCCGTATATAACCTTTTCTAAGTACGTGGGGTAACATGTATCGTAGTGCAAAATATTATCGGTTCTGTACCTTCGTCGTATTTACAGGTGACCGACTACTTACTTACTTTTGCTACACCATATAAATAATATTACCTTATAATGAGTCGACACTTTCAAGTCAAGGTAGTGAGTCAGTACAGGCTGAGAAACGCTGGGGTACTTAACGTCGTGCGGTCCGGAGGGACAGGTAATGGTTGAGGGTCTCAAGTGGGTCTGAGTGCAGGTAGCTCAGACACTACGGTAGGTCGGTAGAGTAGGAGACAGTAGGGGAAGAGGAGAACGGGGGTTAGGGAGGGTCGTAGTCTCAGAAAAGGTTACTCAGTTGGGAAGCGTACTCCACCAGTTTCATGACCTCAAAGTCGAAATCGTAGTAAGGAAGGTATCTTTAGGGTCCCGACTAAAGGAAGTCTAACCTGACCAACCTAGAGGAACGTCAGGTTCCCTGAGACTTCTCAGAAGAGGTTGTGGTGTCAAGTTTTCGTAGTTAAGAAGCCACGAGTCGGAAGAAGTGTCAGGTTGAGAGTGTAGGTATGAACTGGTGTCCTTTTTGGTATCGGAACTGATCTGTCTGGAATCAGCCGTTTCATTACAGAGACGAAAACTTATACGATAGATCCAACCAGTATTGAAAAGAAGGTTCCTCATTCGCAGAAAATTAAAGTACCGACGTCAGTGGTAGACGTCACTAAAACCTCGGGTTTTTTTATTTCAGACTGTGACAAAGGTGACAAAGGGGTAGATAAAGGGTACTTCACTACCCTGGTCTACGGTACTAGAAGCAAAAGACTTACAACTTGAATTCGACAGTTTTTCTTGATTGATTACGGTAAACGTCGTTGTGCTTACCTGGATCTCTAACTGTTTATAGTACACTAATAGTGTACATCTTTTCGGGTCCAGGTCTACTGAAGTGTCGACTTAAGATGGTTTTTAAATCTCTTCTCGATTGTGGATAGGATGAGTTTGAGAAGGTCTTTTAACGTCTCCTTCCATTTGAAGGTTTGAATAAGACACTCCTGTGGTAGTGGGACTATGGTTTTAGACTGTTTCTATGACGTTCTTTTCTTTTGATGTCCGGTTATAGTGACTACTGGTATCTTCGTTTTTAGGAGTTGTTTTAAGATCGTCAGTCTTAGGTTGTTGTGTAATTTTTCTAGTATATGGTACTTGTTCACCCGAAATAGGGTCCCTACGTTCCTAAGAAGTTATAGGCGTTTAGTTAGTTACATTAAGTGGTGTAATTGTTTAACTTTTTATTTTTGGTATACTAATAGAGTTATCTACGTCTCTTCCGGAAACTGTTTTAAGTTGTAGGTAAATACTATTTTTGAGAGGTCTTTCGTCCTTATCTTCCTTGTATGGAGTTGTATTATTTTCGATATATACTGTTTGGGTGTCGTTTGTAATAGGAGTTACCACTTTTTAACTTTCGTAAAGGGGATTTCGGTCCTTGTGCTGTTCCCACGGGTGAAAGTGACGATGATAAGTTGTATCAAGACCTTCAAAACCGGTGTCGTTAGTCTCGTCTTTTTCTTTATTTTCCTTAGGTTTAACCTTTTCTTCTTCATTTTGAGAGTGACAAACGTCTACTGTACTAGGAGATGTACCTTTTGGGATTTCTGAGGTGGTCTTTTAATGATCTCGATTAGTTACTTATATCATTTCAACGTCCTATATTTTAGTTGTGTGTCTTTAGGGAACGTAAGGATATGTGCTTATTACTCTTTCATCTTTTTCTTTAATTCCTTTGTTAAGGTAAGTGGTAACGTTGCTTTTCTTATTTTATGAATCCTTATATAGATGGATTTCTTTGATTTCTGGATATATATCTTTTGATATTTTGTGACTACTTTCTTTAGTTTCTCCTGTGATTATCTACCTCTTTATATGGTACAAGTACCTAGTCTTCTTAGTTATATCACTTTTACTCATATGATGGGTTTCGTTAAATGTTTAAGTTACGTTAGGGAAAGTTCGATGGTCGGTATAAAAAGTGTCTTGATCTTGTTTATTAAAGTTCTAAACATATCTTTATGTTTTTGGAGCTTATCGGTTTCGTTAGAACTCTTTCTTCTTACCTTGACCTCCTTAGTTGGACGGACTGAAGTCCGAGATGATGTTTCGGTGTCAGTAGTTCTGTCATACCATGACCGTGTTTCTGTCTGTATATCTAGTTACCTTGTTTTATCTTTCGGGTCTCTATTTAGGTGTGTGTATACCTGTGGAATAGAAACTGTTTCCTCCGTTCTTATATGTTACCTCATTTCTGTTAGAGAAATTGTTCACCACGACCCTTTTGACCAGTTGGTGAACATTTTCTTACTTTGATCTAGTGAAAGATTGTGGCGTGTGTTTTTATTTGAGTTTTACCTAATTTCTATATTTACATTCTGGTCTTTGATATTTTGAGGATCTCCTCTTATATCCGTTTTGTGAGAGGCTGCATTTAGTGTCGTCCTAGGAGATACTAGGTGGAGGGTCTTAAGACCTTTATTTTCGTTTTTATTTGTTTACCCTAGATTAATTTTAATTTTCGAAGACGTGTTGTTTCCTTTTATATTCGTTCCACTTTTCTGTCGGAAGACTTACCCTCTTTTATTATCGTTTACTTCGTTGACTGTTTGTTGATTAGAGTTTTTATATGTTCGTTGAAGACGTCGAGTTAAGGTCTTTTTATTTGCTGGGTTAGTTTTTTACCCGGTTTCTTGATTTATCTGTAAAGAGGTTTCTTCTGTATGCCTACCGATTGTTTGTGTACTTTTCTACGAGTTGTAGTGAGTAATAATCTCTTTACGTTTAGTTTTGGTGTTACTCCATGGTGAAGTGTGGTCAGTCTTACCGACGCTAGGTTTTTAGACGTTCGTTATTTACGACCTCTCCCACACCTCTTTTCCCTTGGGAGGATGTGACAACCACCCTTACGTTTGATCATGTCGGTGAAACCTCTTGTCACACCTCTAAGGAATTTTTTAACGTTTATCTTGATGGAATACTGGGTCGTTAGGGTGACGACCCGTATGTGTAGTCCCTTTGGTCTTGACTTTCTCTGTATACATGGGGTTACAAGTAGCGTTGTGACAAATATTATCGGTCCTGTACCTTTGTTGGATCTACAGGTAGTCGTCTACTTACCTATTCTTTCGACACCATGTATATGTGTTACCTCATAATGAGTCGGTAATTTTTCTTAAGTAAACTTAGTCAAGACTACTCTACCTACTTTGACCTCGGCTAATATGTCTCACTTCATTCGGTCTTTCTTTTTGTGGTTATGTCATATGATTGTGCATATATACCTTAAATCTTTCTACCGTTACTGCTTGGACATACGTTCTGTCGTTTTTTCTGTGTCTACACATATTGCCTGAAAACCTGAGTCTCCCTCTCCCTCCCCCACCCTACTAAACCCTCTTACCGTAACATTGTACATATGATAGTACATTCTTAGTTTAGCGGTCAGATACAGGCTATGTTCTATGTCGTACGAATACCGACTACGTGCCCCTACTGGGTCTCTCTACAATACCCCTCCCTCCATCCTCCCCCCAAGTACAAACCCTTGCGTACATGTGGGCACCACCTAAGTACAGTTACATACCGTTTTGGTTATGTCATAACATTTCATTTTATTTCATTTTTACTTTTAATTTTTTTTTCTTGAATTACTATACAATAAACGGGTGGAATATAAGGTCTTTTTTTCANCTCTACAATACCCCTCCCTCCATCCTCCCCCCAAGTACAAACCCTTGCGTACATGTGGGCACCACCTAAGTACAGTTACATACCGTTTTGGTTATGTCATAACATTTCATTTTATTTCATTTTTACTTTTAAATTTTTTTTCTTGAATTACTATACAATAAACGGGTGGAATATAAGGTCTTTTTTTCATAGAAAAAAACGATTTTACTTGGTCTACTTACGGAATTAAACTCGTCATTAAAAAAAACATCATTCAGGAACAACCAATAAATAAAATTTATACCGTTACAACGAGGTATTAAAAATTACATAACTATGTATTAATCCTTAATTCTCCCCGTCTAGTCTTTACATAAGATTATCCTGTCTATTAGTCAACTTACATAGACTCACGAAATTGGACATAATATGAACAAGTTATTTTATATACGTGTATTTTTTTATCTATGTTTACTTGAACATGTTTTGTATTTATCTGAGTGTCTATCTTGTTAAATCCAATGATTTACTCTTCCTCCTCTCTCCTAATTTAATTTTCAAACCCTACTTGTATTTGTGTGATAATATATATATTATTTGTTGGTTTTTCCTGGATAACACGTCATGTCCCTTGATATCAGTTATAAAAGATTATTGGATATTCTTCTTTCTTATAAATATATTCTTTGTTAGTGAAACGACAGATGGATTTTGATTGTGTTGTACCATTTTGTTAATATGAAGTTAAATTTTTTTTTTTTTTTCTGTTTAAAAATCACGAGTCGTGGTTTCTGTTCCCTGGGTCTCTTTTTATAAGAGTCGTAGGGTATCCGTGTAAGAACTCTTACCTTTATTGGACCTGACAGGACTCTTTTGTTCCTGTTGGTTGGACCTGGAAAGGGACTTCCAATTAAGTAAAAGAATATTTACTTTCTGTTTACAGTAGAAAATCGTCTATTTTAGGAACGAAAGTGCCTCTAAATCCACTACCCTCTACCTTTTTTATTTCTGTTGTTTTATTATTTTTTCTGTTAGTCTCTAATTATTTCGAAACTTTTTTTAAATTACCTAATTCTTTAGTCACATCCCACCCCTCCTTCTTACCAGTCCTTTTTTTGTACACCCGTTTGTCCATTCGTTACTGGGGTTTCGTAGACAACACAACTTTCTTACGTGGGATACTTTCCCCTTAGGTAACCCCCTATTTAATTCCCAGACTATATTATACTAAGTAGTAGATCCCTCTTCCTTACTCTTTCTTCCTTTACCTCTGTTTCTGTTGGCTACCTTCCCCTACTTACTACACGCACGACAACAAAAAGTCAGCGATTCAGTACAAACTAAGAAAAGTTGGGGTTCCTGACATCACGAGGTCCGGGGAGACAAGAGGTGATAGAGGGTCTTAAACGAGTTTAAGTACAGGTAACTCAACCACTACGGTAGGTTGATAGAGTAGAAGACAACGGGTGAAGAGGAGAACGGGACTTAGAAAGGGTTGTAGTCCTAGAAAAGGTTCTCAGTCGAGAAGTGTAGTCCATCGGTTTCTTAACCTCGAAGTCGAAGTCGTAGTCAGGAAAGTTACTTATCAATCCCAACTAAAAGAAATCCCAACTGACCAAACTGAAGGAAAGTCAGGTTCCACCTCTTCCGTTACCGTTGGGTGAGGTCATGAGAACGGACCTTTTAGGTGCCTCCTCCGACCATCCGACGTCAGGTACCCCAGCGATTCTCAGCCTGTGTTGACTCGCTGAAGTGAGAGTGAAAAGTGAAAGGACATAACCTCTTCCTTTACCGTTGGGTGAGGTCACAAGAACGGACCTCTTAGGGTCCTTGACCCCTCGGACCACCCGACGGCAGAGACCCCAGTGTGTCAGCCTGTGTTGACTTCGTTGAATCGTCGTCGTCGTCGTCGTCGTCAGGTTCTTGAGAGTTCACAGAAGAGGTTGTGGTGTCATACTTTCGCAGTTAAGAAGTCGTAAGTCGGAAGAAATACCTGGTTGAGAGTGTTGGTATATACTGATGACCTTTTTGGTATCGAAACGGATATACCTAGAAACAGTCGTTTCACTACAGAGAAGAAAAATTATACGTCAGATCCAAACAGTACTTGAAGAAAGGTTCCTTGTTGGTAGAAAATTAAAGTACCGACGTCAGTGGTAGACAACGACCCTCGGTCTTACCCCTTAGGGCGGGTACCGTTTCCAGTACTCCTTTCCCCGGACTGTTTTGCGTTTCCGCCCTAGTCCGGAGTCCCCAGGAGGACCTGAAAGAGCCCGTAGATGGGGTTTTGGTCTCAGACAGACGGAATAACATAATACGGACAGTGGTTGCAAAGACTGTAGTTGTCCCCGATAGGGGCTGGTGGAAAGAGACCTTTTTCAATTGAATCTCGAGGTCAATTATCAGAGGACGTATATTTTCCTCACAGAGTCGAGTTTGGGGAGACTACCGAGAGATTGAACGGACTGTCCAATGGGTCTGAAAATGTTGATGCGTACACTAACAAATGTCGGGGGGGTTGACACTCTCCGTGCTCTTCGGATTTTGTATCTCGGAAAGTTGCTCAATTTTCAATAATCTCATCACGATCACATCCTAAAGTAATAACCCGGTTACGAACAACGATTCAAGGGTATAGAGAATAGGTGACACGTGGACCCTCACACAATCAATTGTATCAACCTTACATTCTTTTGTTTTGTCATCGGAACTTTAATTGGTGTAGTCTGAAAACTCGATTAACCAAGAAAGAAACAACATTGAATGACGTGGAAACGAGGCACTCTTTAAATTGAAACAAACTATGAAAGACTCCGACTGTATCTAATCTTTATATTTCCTTTTTTGTGAAACTCCCTTTTGTTCAAAAGACCAACTCGTCGGAAATAGTTTTCTCCCAGTATTTTATAAAGTGTCCGGAGGTTCCGGTCTTCTATTACATGTGTTGTAGTAAACACCCTTTCCATATTTTCAGGGAAAACTTTTATTTTCATTGCCCGGAGTGAGCTTCTTCGAACCAGTGGGACACAGAGAAAGAAAAAAGAAGAAAAAAAAGAGAGAAATGAGAGAAAAAGTCCGACTAGGAAACCTCGTATCTCCGAGGGACGTAAGTGAATAGACGGGCCCAAAGATTCTGGACTTACCCTTCTGCAAGACGCAGAAGTGAGGGAGCCTCCGTGGACACCGGAGGCACTTGTTTGTAGAAAGAGAGGAGATAAAAGAATAGATGTTGTAAGAAAGGAATAGAGAGAGATTTAGTTAGCGACTGAGGCAGGGGCGAAGTTTAATGGGACCTAGGTGGTCCTGACCTGGGGCCGTTAGACATCACTAAAACCTCGGGTCTTTTTATTTTAGACAGTGACGACTACACAGACTTCCTCTTTTAATCATTCCCATCCTTTCCCCCCATCCTCGTGGTCTTTCTTTGTAAAGTCGTGGACGGGGTCTGATCTCCACCATATCGACTATGACCCTTTCCTGTCATGGTCCTGACCGAACGGACTCCCAGATTCCTTAAAAAGATTTGGAGGCACCTATAGTCTCATCCTATCGTTCTGGTGGTGTCTAACCTCTATGTATCGGATCGGTTGTTTTCCGATCACGTCTTAAATGAACATTAGTATAAGTAATACGACCCTTCATAACTTCCGTCCTCCTCTTCCTCCGCTGTCTCCTATTCTACCAACTTACCGTAGTGGTTGAACTACCTGTACTCAAACTCGTTCGAGGTCCTCAACCACTACCTGTCCCTTCGGACCGTACGATGTTAGGTACCTCAGTGTTTCTCAGTCTGTACTGACTCGTTGTCTTGACTTGATTTTACTATAAGTAATATTAGTGTTAAATAGAGTCCGAATCAGTGACACCTAGTTCGACTGGACTTCGAGATCTGTCTTCTCCATTAAATCCAACAATCTAAAAAGGAGACATACCATTACGAGGTGTTACTACTGATAAAACGTTAAACTAGAAAAGATCTGATACATATCACAAGGTTACTAGGTAAAATGGTTATATGTGACAAAACTAAATTTCTGAAATGTTTTTGAATCAAAATCTTATTCAGAATTTCAGTCTCTTACACTCAAGGGACTGGAAAAAAAAAAACGTATTAACAAAGTAGATAATACGTCAAAGTATAAAAATTTAGAATAAAATTATAAAACACTTTTACAAAGACATAAATAATTTATGTAGAGGAAATAAAAATAGACTTTTTTCTTTTATTTTCTTTCTTCGTAACAGTCATTTCGTATGACATCCGATTTTGACTTAGAGAGTAAAGTCACGGAATTTGTTTCTCCCTCAAATGAAAGGGAATTTCATTCAGAAGTTCATTCAGAAGTTTGTCTTCAGACTTCTAACCACAGACGATGAGAACTAAGTCGTCAAATAGTTCCAGTCGCGACTGTGAGATACCCAGACAACTGGAGAGAGAGTACTAGTGTTCTATGATCGATGTGGCTGACAGTAAAACAAGTAAGTGTCGTCTTTTTTTCATTGGTATAAAGGAACAGGTCTTAACATAGTTTACGGGAAAAACCAAAGTTCTCCCCCACCCACACCTTACAAAAACAGAAAGTCGGATATTTTATATGTATCTGGTCTTTCTACAAACTATACTCTCGATTTCATGATTGGACACTACGACCGGAGGTTCTTGACCTCTCCCCAAATTTTTTTTTTAAAAAAAAATAATTTGAGAAGTGAGGGATTTTATATCGTTTCTCTGGTCATTAAATCTTAGGTTTACTTCGGTGTAGTGAAAGGACGAGTTACAACGAACTCCTGGTGGAAGTACGGAGTACTAGGACGGAGAGGGGATCGTAAGATGTCATGAGAGAGACCGGAACTCTCGATCTCTGTGTTTGATCTTTTTGTTTAGATCGGATAACGACTTCCTGTCCTCATTGTACTGGTCCGATGTCGTCTCGAAAGAAATTATTTGAAAGTAGTTTTCTTATAACCTTAAGTTACGTACAAGTACATAACGGATAAAGTCCGGGACTTACCCCTTTTGACCCATAAAGTAGAAAGGAGAGTAAGTCATTTGTCGATATCCCGAAGACACACAGTCCGCGACCCACAAAATAAGAAGAAGGAAAATAATAACAAGGGACAGGACAAAAGAACCTAATAAAGAGAGAGGTTTACAGACACTCCTATGAACTTTTTCACACTCTGTTATATAGTTTGGACTTCTTACGTCCCGTAACAGTCCCGGTAGTCTCGTGGCGGGTGTGGGGACTCTTCCTTTCGGACCCTTCCCCACTTTCGTAGTTCTACGTTCTCTTATGGACACTCCTCACCATAAAGAATGTTGTGAGTGAACGAATGAGTGCGTACGTAAATGAGTGATTTGTAAATGACTCAGGTAAAAGATCTAAGACCTCTATAACACCACTTGTGTGTCTGTTCCAGAGATGGAAGTAACTCGAATATGAACAACATCCTGTTACAAAAACTTTATATTTAGTCACAATAAAGGGGGTCATCAAAGGAAAAATAAAGAGACAAGGGTTAGTTCATCGATTCGATACGAGTAACGGAGTCCCCTTTCTACCTTATTCTTCTTTCGTCCCTTTTTTCTTCTGTAGAACATGAAATCCTCCTATCTTTACTGTAACACGACACGTGATTCAGTACAAGCTGAGAAACACTGGGGTACCGGACATCGAGCGAACCGAGGAGACAGGTACCCTAAAGGGTCCATTCTTATGACCTCATCCAACGGTAAGGGAAGAGGTCTCTTTACTGTAATCCTTATTTGTGATACAATCGTACTTGTCCTGGAGTTGGATGTGTCCGTGACGTGCTTTACCGTTTCTAAATACAAGTGACTTTCCCCCTTCTTTCTACCTCCCGTTATCTCACCGGTGTCCATCCGGTCGTTCCCTCGACCTTCCATGTGAGGTCTGGTTTTTCCCGATACCGAATCGTGTTCGACATAGAGTCGGGTCCCGGTCGTACTCCTTTTCGACACTAGTAGGTCCTCGGTCTACCGTTTGTCTGACGTAAATGGTTGTGTATCCCTCGTGACCCAGAAATAGATGGTCCACAAGTTTGAGGTAGGAACGGAGAAGAAGGACCCGTGTGTCAATCCGAGATAAAGGTCGGAGGGAACGTTGATCTACTTCAATGTAGCATTTGGTCGCTCAAGACCGGTTTCCTCACACCCTCCTTCACTATATGTGGTAAAAGATGAAACAGGTATTTGACGGTTACATCAGGGCTACGAGGGAGAAAGGACAAGACAGTCTATATTTACTGTGCAAAGCTCCGTTCTCTTTTACCGTTTTGGTTTTCTATCTTTGGATCCAAGGGTGTAGGGACAAACCTTCTCGGGGACACAAAGGCCAGGGTGTGTCTGGTTTTAAGTGCCTGTAGACGTAACACGTTTGCCTTCAATTAAAAAGAACAATTCGGTGATTTTACAACTTCAAACAATGTCTTTCAAATTGAATGAGTTGTTTATAAGGTTCGTTCGGGGATCGAAACCTAAATCAAGTGAGGAATGGGTAATCATGTACTTCTGTCCGTGAAGTGACGTTTTATGGTCCCGTGTCATTCGTTGGAGGGGAGTCACTTCAACCCCGGGAGTGTTAGATGGTACACCACATTACCACTCTTTCCTTTTCCAGGACGAGAATATAAACACTTTGATTTGTTTTAGATGAATTCTAAAAGGGACTCGCTCTTCTCATTAATTCGTGTACTCGTAGTGTCACATCTTCCCCTCTCTTTATACATTGTTCGTTCACTTCTCAATACACGACTCGAGATACTCTCTTTTTATGTTTATCAGACCTCGTTTATTATTCACACCCATATTAATAATGATCCCTCACCCTTACTCACTTCCGAAGAGACTTCTTCCTTGTCAACTTGGATTCTCCCTCACTCTCGGTTCGTTCAATTCTCGGTCCTCTTATCGTAAGGTCCGTTTCCCTTATCTTACATTTTTCCGGGACTCTTTCCTTTCTCCAACCGAATAAACTCCTAGACTTTATATCGACACTGTATGTTTTCTCCTATTCTTATACTATGTTCTTTCCTCTTTATCCGTCTCCGTTTAAGTATGACGGGGTACCTTTGGACCTAGAACTAAAACTTAAAATAATGTTCTCGAACCCTTTCACGACTTTTTACAATTCGTTCCTAGTACCAGTTCTGACGTAAAAATTTTATAGTTTGACCGGTTCCACCTCTGAACAACCCTCCCTCCCTTTTCTTTTCCCGGTTACATCCTTCGATAAAATCGTTAGGTCCGTCCTCTACTACCACACGACTTAATCTCCCTACAGTCACCGAGTCTCCAATTTCGCAGACGGAGGTTACGTCCTCTGGGTCCAAACTAGGGACCCAGTCCTTCTAGGGGACCTCTTCCTTTACCGTTGGGTGAGGTCATGATAACGGACCTTTTAGGGTACCTGTCACTTTGGACCATCCGATGTCAGAAACAATGGGGTGTCCCAGCGTTTCTCAGCCTGTGCTGACTCGTTGAAGTGAAGTGAGTGTAACACATACACCTCTCTTAGTCTACTCAAATCAGATACGAACCCTTCGACTTACCTCACGTCGAGAACGTAAGTTATAAAAATTTAAGATCACTCTCGTCGTAATTCACCATGTTTTAAGTCAAGAGTCGATCCGGGAGTTTTCCAACTTTCTTACACCGTTTACTGTCATCGTCATCGGAGAGAACAGACTTCGTGGTATTAAAGTCGTCCAACCAAACCTCCTCCAACTCCAACGTCCCTTTCGACCCGAACCTTAGTCTCCCAACGTCGGGTCAACCCACATGAGTGAATCCACACTGTAGTACGACCTACCTATCTCGGACTATTCCATTCGTTGAATCTTTGGATTGTTTATTCCAGAGACGGGTCTCTACTAGATTCGTGATATCTCCACTCACGGTAAGTTTATTGGAGTGGGAAACGGGTAAGAACCCACACACACACACGTACTCGAGTCAGTATAAACTGAGAAACACTGGGGTACCTGACGTCTGGGGGTCCGAAGAGACAGGTACCTTAAAAGGTCCGTTCTTATGACCTTACCCAACGGTAAAGGAGGAGGTCCCCAAGAAGGGTTGGGTCCCCAACTTGAGTGTAGAGAATAGGACGTTACCATTCGTCTAGGACATGGTTGACACGGTAGATCCTTCGGGGAAAAACGATCGAATATTATTATTCTCCTTCCTATCAATTGTAATACCTCGAGAAACATGCCCCGGGACAAGGTTTCGTCGTGTCACTGAAACATAATTTCATATGCTGAAGTACTTGTCATACTTTTCCGTTTTACTATCCTATGACTTTTTCCTTGAGGGGTCCAGTAATTCACGGGTTATACGATGACCTCTAGTCACCTCTTTATTGAGGTCTTTCTTACTTCCCTACCTCGGTTTCGTTTTTGTTATGGGTCGACACCTACACTGATCACTATCTTCTTTCTAGACTACGACATTTCTCGTTAAAACGTATCCTTGGACCTTACAGTCCAGGTACTTAGTTCCGTTTAACCTTCCCCAGTTTGTTCACTACCGTTCCCACTTGCAGCTGTAAGATCCTTAGTCGCTTGATTTTACCTGACCTTACCCACTTAAATTGTGTCTACTGGTAATATAGATGATGACGCCCGTCCTTAGGGAATCTTCTTTACCTCATCGGTAGTACCAGTTGTCTTCCCAGACTTTACGTCATGAACCTACGTTAGAGTTTTTGCTGTCTTACTAGAGACAAGCAGAGGTTCCGTTTGGTGAGTTATAGTGTCAATAGGTTCAGATACGGGGTGGTCATTGTGACTTCTTCGACTTCAACTTACCAAGATACTTCTGGATGTTCTGGAAAATCTTGATCGTGGGTTTTTTCTACAGGAAAAGTAATATCCCCTGACCTTACGTTTTCATCCTTTAGTTCTTTGTGGACCTCATTGTCCGTTTAAACCGGAACCTTACGTCTTACTTCGTCGTGTTTCTGATTATCTCAAAACGGTTCTTTTACGTGACCAGTATCGTTTGTGGGAGAAGGTTGTTGTGTTCTCTTCTGAGATGTGTACCTGTAGTGGTCTACCAGTTGTGGCTTTAGTCTAACTAATATAAGAAACGTCGGTTTCTATCTCTTCGAGATATGTCAGTTGTTTTTGCTCTGGTCCTCGACTGACACCGAGTCTAGTACTTGAGGAATAATGGTTTAAGTCTGAGTTTAACTTCTTTTATCCCTTTTGGCGATCTGGCAAGTCCATACTGGATTTAGTTTAGGGAATACTAATATGTTACCTTCATTCTTTATCTAAATTCCCGTATCTAGACTATCTATCTCACGGACTACTTGATACCTTACTCCAAGCACTGTAACATGTCCTCTGTCCGTAGTTCTGGTAGGGGTGTCTTTTCTTTACGTTTCCTCGTTTTACCGACAAACGCCTCCGGAATGTTTATCGACACTTTTCTTCTCTCCACTTTTCGTTTCTTCTTTTCCTTTCTATATTCGTAGACTTACCTCTCAAGGTCTCTTATCGTTCTTCTCTATTCTTTCGGAAGAAGTCACTAGTTACGTTTCTTTATCTCCTTTTATTGTCTTACCCTTTCTGATCCCTAGAGAAGTTCTTTTAATCTCTATGGTTCCCTTGTAAAGTACGTTTCTACCCGAGTTATTTCCTGTCTTTACCATACCTGGATTGTCTTCGTCTTCTATAATTCTTCTCCACCGTTCTTATGTGTCTTCTTGACATGTCTTTTCTAGAAGTACTGGACCTATTAGTGTTACCACACTAGTGAGTAGATCTCGGTCTGTAGGACCTTACACTTCAGTTCGCCCGGAATCTTTCGTAGTGATACTTGTTTCGATCACCTCCACTACCTTAAGGTCAACTCGACAAAGTTTAGGACTTTCTACTACGACACCTTCACGACGTGAGTTTTACGGTCGTTTAAACCTTTTGAGTCGTCACCGGTGTCTTGACCTTTTCCAGTCAAAAGTAAGGTTAGGGTTTCTTTCCGTTACGGTTTCTTACGAGTTTGATGGTGTGTTAACGTGAGTAGAGTGTACGATCATTTCATTACGAGTTTTAAGAGGTTCGGTCCGAAGTCGTTATGCACTTGGTACTTGAGGGCCTACAAGTTCGACCAAAATCTTTTCCGGCTCCTTGGTCTCTAGTTTAACGGTTGTAGGCGACCTAGTACCTTTTTCGTTCTCTCAAGGTCTTTTTGTAGATAAAGACGAAATAACTGATACGGTTTCGGAAACACACCTAGTGTCATTTGACACCTTTTAAGACTTTCTCTGCCCTTATGGTCTGGAGGATAGGACGGAGAACTCTTTAGACATACGGCCAGTCCTTCGTTGTCAATCTCGACCTGTACCTTGTTGTCTGACCAAGGTTTATCCTTTCCTTCATACAGTTCCGACATATAACAGTGGGACGAATAAATTGAAGATACGTCTCANCCTTCTTTGTGTTCGACCTTAGTTCTAACGGTCCTCTTTATAGTTATTGGAGTCTATACGTCTACTGTGGTGGGAATACCGTCTTTCACTTCTCCTCGATTTTTCGGAGAAGTACTTTCACTTTCTCCTCTCGTTTTATCAACCGAATTTCGAGTTGTAAGTCTTTTGCTTCTAGTACCGTAGACCAGGGTAGTGAAGTACCCTTTATCTACCCCTTTGTCACCTTTGTCACAGTCTGAAATAAAAAACCCCGAGGTTTTAGTGACGTCTACCACTAACGTCGGTACTTTAATTTTCCGCGAATGAGGAACCTTCTTTTCAACACTGGTTGGATCTGTCATATAAGTTTTCGTCTCTGTAATGTAACGGCTGATTCAAGACAGATCAGTTCCGATACCAAAAAGGACACCAGTATATACCTATACTCTCAACCTGACACTTCTTCCGACTCTCGGTTTCTTAACTACGAAAACTTGACACAACAACCTCTCCTGAGAACTCTCAGGGAACCTGACGTTCCTCGAAGATGGTCAGGTAAGACTTCCTCTAGTCGGGACCTAAAGAAACCTTCCTTACTACGATTTCGACTTCGGTGTCATGAAACCGGTGGAGTACGCTTCTCAACTGAGTAACCTTTTCTGAGACTACGACCCTCCCTAACCCCCGTCTTCCTCTTCCCCTGCTGTCTTCTACTCTACCGACCTACCGTAGTGCCTGAGTTACTTGCACTCAGAATCACTTGAGGCCCTCTACCACTACCTGTCCCTCCGGACCGCACGACGCTAAGTACCCCAGCGTTTCTCAGCCCGTACTGACTCGTTGACTTGACTTGACTTGACTATGCTGAAGGACTGAAGACAAGAAAGAGGACACAAACCTTTCTCTTTATTCAATTAAAACCGGAGTTTCCAGAAGGGAACACCGAGTCGACCATTCTCTAGGTCGGAGTTACACCCTCTGGACCCAAGCTAGTGACACAAACCTTCTAGGGGATCTCTTCCCTTTCCGATGGGTGAGGTTATAAGACCGGACCTCTTAAGATACCTGACGTATCAGGTATCCTAGCGCTTCTCAGTCTGTGCCGACTCACTGAAAGTGTGTGTATGTGTGACAAGGATCCTTACACAACGACGACGACGACGATTCAGCGAAGTCAGCCCAGGTTGAGACACGCTGGGGTAAATCTGCCGTCGGGTGGTCCGAGGGGACAAGGATCCTAATTCAAGAGAGTAAATTCGAGTGATCTCGAAACATTCTAGGGATGATGGTAGTGGTGACAAATGATTGTTTTTGATCACGGATCTCTAATCATGGAACAGGTTCCGGTACAGAAGTCATTAATTTCCTCGTATATAAGATTGGGTCGAGACAGAAAGTCTCGATCCGAAGATTGGTATAGTAGTTGTACAACTTTTCCTAAAACTTCTACGTAAACACCCGTAACTGAGAAGTCCCGTTTCAGTCCACCTACGTCAGACTAGTCAGTACATAAACGGTGGAGACATGGGTGTGAAGTACGGAGGTTTTATATAGTTAGAATAAATTTATTTTCATCTACGATCCTAATTTAGAGAGAGGAGATCGACAGAATAACATTGGTACGACGGAATAAGATTTTCTATTTAGTTATACCTAACGTAGGTTGAATCTTATTGTTCTCTTTTAACATTAATATTAGAATATTTTATAGCATAAGTATAAGATTACCAACTAATATAAAAAGTCCGGTTGATTGATCTTTCTTATAATAAACTTGTTAGACCATATGTTCCCGGAGATCTGTGGAATTGTGTTCTTAAGATTTTTGTAATACTTTCTAATTTTTGGATGAACCTCTCGGAGAAGAGAAATCTTGAGTTGACCCTTCAGTATAGTCCGATTTTTTACCAAGACCCCGTTTCGGTTCGAAACTCGACAGTCCCTTTCCGACGTGACTTTGTCTTGACGTAGTAGAGATCCTTGGGTCACAAGTGACCACTTTTGGTTGTAACAACAAGGAGTTACGAGAGTATTCTTTTCTCGTAAACTTTGATGATTACACCAAAAGAAGAGAAGTGGTGGAGAGGACGGAGGTCACCTCCCTTTATAAATGAGAAGATTAAAGAAATAAGAAATACAGTGGTTTATGGAACACTATCATAATGTGAACTGTCTAGAGAATAACTCTTAAACGGTTTCAGTAAAACGCCTGTATATTTTCACGGTCTCTCACCTGGCACGAGTTGGATAACCTCTATCATAGGTTAACGAGTATAGAGTTACTTTAAAAGACCTCAACATTTGTTGACAATATAGAATTTCTTCCGGAACACGTTATATTACGAAACGACTTTCTTCGACCCAGGGATCGAAAATTTCTTACATTCCCGATGGGTCCCCTAATCGTCTATAAGTACTTTACAGATGAACCAGTCCGTACAACGATTGAGACTCCTATTTGT
The DNA here is from genome assembly GCA_006410555.1 of Capra ibex. Classification (NCBI taxonomy): domain Eukaryota; kingdom Metazoa; phylum Chordata; class Mammalia; order Artiodactyla; family Bovidae; genus Capra; species Capra ibex. The sequence goes on from SJYO01020080.1 coordinate 114,384,416, forward strand.
CTTCTTACTCTAGATTCTCTTAACTGACACATTATTTCTTCCCTCTCTAGATATGTTGTGGAGAATCTCACTCATGTTTCTCTAGTCATATCTATAATCTCATCAAGAGTTTCAACACTAGCGGTCTATTTATCGTAGTCACTCTTCGAACAATCTTTACGTTTAAGAGTTCGGGATATACTTTGGATGACACACACCCCCCCTCCCCCACCGATCTTTAGTGAGAGGTTCACTAAGACTACGTCGGATTACAGGTCTTTACTGACTAAACCGTTTTCTCTACTGTTATGTCATATTACCGAACCTACCCAATGATCATAGGTTGGTTCTTTATTACTTACACCCGTGACCCCAGAAACCCTCACTACATTAGAAATTATGTTAGAAATTACATTAAAAATTATCACATAATTTTTCGTCTCTGTAATTAAACGACTGTTTCTATGTATATCCGTTTCGATACAAAAAGGTCATCGGTGCACGTCAACACTCTCAACCTGGTATTTCTTCCGACTCCCGACCTCTTAACTACGGAAGTTTGACACCACGACCTCTTCTGAGAACTCTCAGGGAATCTGACGTACTTCTAGTTTAGTCAGTTAGGATTTCCTTTAGTTGGGACTTATAACTAACCTTCCTGACTACGACTTCGATTTCGAGGTTATGAAACCGGTGGACTACGTTTCTTGATTGAGTGACCTTTTCTGGGACTACGACCCTTTCTAACTTCCGTCTTCCTCTTCCCCCTCTGTCTCTTACTCTACCAACCTACCGTAGTAACTGAGTTACCTATACTCAAACTCGTTTGAGGTCCTCTACCACTTCCTGTTCCTTCAGACCACACAACGTCAGGTACCCCAGGGTTTCTCAGTCTGTACTGAATCGCTGACTTGTTGTTGTTGGGTCTGGAACCACCACGATCACCATTTCTTGGGTGGACAGTTACGTCCTCTGAATTCTCTGTACCCAAACTAAGGACACAGTCCTTCTAGGGGACCTCCTCCCGTACCGTTAAGTGAGGTCATAAGAACGGATCTCTTAGGGTACCTGTCACCTCAGACTGTCCGATACCAGGTCTCCCAGTGTGTCTTAGTTTGATGAAGACTTCAATGAATCGTACGTGTGTGTGTTGAGTCGGGAATACTTCGTCCTAAACTATAAAGTCAGTACGGTTGTAGATTCCGGTAGTACATAGAGAGGTCGAAGCTAAGAACTATTAAAGACAGAAGCAAAGGATGACGACTACATTGTCTAATGTTGTTTAGATCACTGTATTTTGTTTCACATAATAGAAAGTCAAGACCTCTAATCTTCATGTTTAAGTCAGAGTAACCGGACTTTATTTTCACATTTGTCTAGACAAAGGAAGACCTCCGACCTCCTTTAAGGTAAAGGAATGTAAAAGGTCGAAGTTCTCCGGTGAACGTAAGAAACGGATTACCGGGACATAGTGGAACTGGCGATGAAGGGAGTAGTATAGAGGAAATTGAGGTAGGAAGGGTCGTGGAAGAATATTCCTACGAACATGAATGTGACCCGGTAAGTGTAATAGGTCTAAGCAGAGGGGTAGAGTTCCACAAATTAAATTACTGTAAACGTTTTTTTGGAAAAACGGTACATCCACCGTATAAGTCTTCAGCGACCTTAATCCTATACCTGTAGAAACTCCCCGGTAATAAGTCGAAAGGTGTCGAAGGGGAAGTCACAACGAGTGTCTTGTCCTTTCTACCTCCCTCGTTCTTCATAATTCAGTGTCTCAAATATCCTGTCTTGATTATTAAGAAAATCTAACAAAGTTACACAACCCATCAGTAAAGGGAATATTTTCGGCTCTATTCGTCCGTACTGAACCCCACGGGTTTTCTCGTCTCAGTTATTACCAGTCGTTCCGGGTCGGGGGGTTCGTACGGACGAACAGGAATACAAGTGGACAGATGACCTATAACGGACTTGTCCGTGTCTTTGTTCGAGAAGTAAGGACCAGGGACAGGAGTAGGGTTGGACAAACAGGAGGAAGTCAGGGATTCTGTTTCCACATATCGGATGAGTGATTTGGGTCTTTAGATGTGGTATAGGATCCGAGGTGAAAGAGAAAGTGAGGGTTTAGGGTGGGGTGTGGGGTCGGTGGGGTCTGGTTTAGTCGGTGGTTGAAGACAGTTTGGGTAGAGGGTCTATAGAGAGAAGTAGAAGGGGGTGGGATTGGTCCGAACTGGGTCCCTGTGTGTCAAAGAGTGGAACGCAAAAATGTTCTCGGAGGGTTGACCGAGAGGACCGAAACCCTCACGGTGGAAATAGTGGTGATGATCCTCTCATAAAGGTTTCGTACTTAGATAGTGGGAAAAAGAGATGATGAATTTTGAGGGATTACGGTAGAATCTTATTTCTGGTTGTAGAATTAGTCCACCACTTCCGAGAAACACTCGTGGGAATTAAATGGACCAGTTGAAGTACAGTCGGTAAGAGAGTGTACTGTTCTGTTTAATAAATGTCCAGGATCTTCCATGGAACTAGGGAGTGTGGAGGGTGGAAAACCTGTCCGAGAAAAGGAACGACCTTGTAGGAGTAAGTTAAGACATGAACCTACCTCACCGTTAAGAGACAAAAGGAGATCCGTATAACCTGAAGGGGTCTCCGAGTCTACCATTTCTTAGACGGATGGTTACGTCCTGTGGTCCAAAACTAGGAACCCATTCTTTCTAGGGGACCTCTTTCCTTACCAATGAGGTCATAAGAACGGATCTCTTAAGGTACCTGTCTCCTCGGACCACCCGATATCAGGTACCGTAACGTTTCTCAGTCTGTACTGACCCGTTGATTGTGAAAGCAAAAAAGATCCGTATAACGGGACCGGAGAAGGTAGAATCGTGAGTGATGAGTGAGACCTTCGTGAATATTGGGTTTTAATGTTAACTAGTAAATTAATATTAGTAGAGAACCTTCTAACCTGACACTCGAGGATCTCACGTTTCTAATAAGGGTCCCCGGTCTTGTCGGGTTCCATGTGACATTAACAAGTTATGTAAGGAATCAACTTAACTCTATGATGTAACCCTTTACGATCGATTCTTTTGTTTTTCCTCATCATCATTATTCCTCTCAATCCCATCTAAAGATTCCCGGTTCATAGACCTCGTCTGATCTTTTAAAATACCCTGTGGGTAGGTCTGTATGTCAATATTCTTGTATTTCTTATTTTTCTTTTCTAAAAAGTTGCAGTTAACGAGTATTTCTAGTTTTGGTCTCTTTTCTGTTTGTTCTTTCGATAAGTACGACAAGTTCTTTTGTCCGAGTTCACCTTATCAGGTATATCGGTTTCGATACAAAAAAGGTCCTCAGTACATTCCTACACTTTCAACCTGGTATTTCTTCTGACTTGTGACTTCTTAACTACGAAAACTCGACACCACAACCTCTTCTAAGAACTCTCAGGGAACCTGACGTTCCTCTAGTTTAGTCAGTTAGGATTTCCTTAAGTCAGGACCTATAAGTAATCCTGACTACGACTTCGACTTCAAGGTTATGAAACCGGTGGACTACCCTTCTCGGTTGAGTAATCTTTTCTGGGATAAGGACCCTTTCTGACTTCCGTCCTCCTCTTCCCCTACTGTCTCCTACTCTACCAACCTACCGTAGTGACTGGGTTACCTGTGCTCAAACTCGTTTGAGACCTTCTTCCACTTCCTGTCTCTTCGGACCGTACGAAGGTAGGTACCCCAGTGTTTCTCAACCTGTGTTGACTCACTGATTTGTTGTTGTCTATCATCTCATCTGTCACTCCCTTTTCCAGGTCAAATGTCCCTCAGTTCGTGATATAACACGAATTTGAAATGACACGTAGTGTCAGACCCCTCTGGAATAGGTTTTACGTATAAGGTTCCAGGTAGTGTTCTCTAAGACCAAGTCAATCACACCTCTACCCCCACCCCCCTCCGAAGTCTGAGACGTAAAAATTGCTCACAAGACTGAAACTCTTTGTGAACTTAACAAAGTCATTCTATAACTGATATGTAAGATCTCTTACAACTCTATTTTTTTCCTTCTTAGACCCGTCATATATTAAACTCCCACAATCCGTTTCTACAGTTCTCCACATATAGTCATTGTCGGTCGGTCATCCTCTACACACATACGTGTGTGAGGGTGTGTGTGCGTGTCCCTAAACAGTGTCTTTAAACTGGAATACCTTAATACCCTCGACCAGTTCGTCAAAGACACTCCAACAGAAACCAGACCTCAACCTCGTACTTCAGGTGTCCTATTTGTCTTCCCTTCTACCGACATTTTACCTCCTCTAGTTCTCGTCAAGTCTTAGGTGTTTGTACTCGACCTCGGGGTGTTCCTACTTGGTTCTGGGAACAGTCAAGAACGATGGAGACGTATCACACCACACAGGACACCTGAGACCTCTGCAGGAGTACCTCGATTCAAGTGTATGGACCGGATCTTTCCCTCGTACTTTCCTCCCAGGTCCCCTTCCATCCCGTCAACGTATGGAACGACGACTAGTGTCGTTGGTTGACTCGGTCGACGATTCACCGTTGCCCATGTTTGATGTTTTACCGACGACGAAGTGAAGGTGGAAGGGTCAGAGGGTGTCCTTAGAGTGAGACTGGGATTATTGATCTTTATGCGTTCCTCCTCTTAAGAACCTTTACGTCAAGTTCAATTGCGTAATGTTTTATCGGTGTTCCCGGAACACACATACAATCAGTTCAATTATGTAATGTTTTGGAGGTGTTCCCCCAACAAACACATAATTCTTCCCTGTCCCTAGTGGTCTGTCTTTCCAAGCCTTCAGTTAATTCTCTTTGATAACTACCTCACTATAGGATCGTTTTCTTCTTCCGTTCCCCAGACCTGAATCTTTCCTCCCTGTAAGGAAAGAGATCGTATTTATGTTTCTTCGTCCCATCCTCCTTTTCCCTCTCATCCCGAACACATCCCTCGAGTCAGTGAAGTCAACTCAGGGTAAGAAACCCTAGGGTACCTGGATGGTCCGAGGAGACAGGTACCCTAATAGGACCGTTCTTATGACCTCACCCAACGGTAAAGGAGGACGTCCCCTAGAAGGGTTCATCCCCATTGGACCTGGTTTCGTGTGAACAATCTTCTTTTCCTTTCCTCCGTCTATCGAACTCTGGTGTACATCTTATGTCGGAAGAGTTTCTGTTTCTTGTTGAACGCAGTCAAAACAAGACTTCCAGGAGTGCATTCTTTTGAAGGTTCTCGTTGGTTGGGTTTCTATTAAACGTCAGAAAACTAACACCTATGTCCTACGTAACTACAAGAAGGTTTTAGGTTTGACACTGTATTAAAACTTTATACCAATGATTCGTGGACGAAAAAGTAGTGACACTTCAATTCCTGCAAATATCTCCAGCACAGAATCGTATACCAGACAAAGAACGAGTAACTCAACAACCGTCGCATCGACCAGTGTCGAACCACACGACACGATCGTGGTCGTACTCTTAAATTCCTTGTGGTACGACAAAATCGGTCAGGTAGACTCTAAAGACCGTCTCTCTCCGGGGAAACACCCCTTCCGTCTCAAGGAAGACTTTTGAATTTTCATGTTCAACTCCTATATTGGTTTGTGGGTGTTTTAAAGGGATTGTACTGAGATAACAGAAAGGAAGAAGGATCCCATAACTGAAGAGAATCAAATGAAAGATACTTTTTGTCAAGAAGAAAAGATAATTGGAATTGAGAGACCAAAGTTAGAAGTTTCCTTGTGGGGTCGAGATTATCTATTCTAAACTATTTGTTCTGAACAAGTTTACTATGAATGAACTAAAATACTTGAAAATCAGTACAGAGGAACTGTAAAATGAAAGACCTGATCTTTTACAAAAAGAAAAAGAGGACTTTTGTTAGGTAAACCTTTTTTATTAATCTGAACTTACGTCCAATAGACATGAAGCCAAAGTCAAAAGGGTAACGAACCCGTTTAATTAGAGAGGAAAGAAGTAGATATTCACCCCCATGGTTGTTTATGGACTGTACAATTAATATTCCTAATTTACTCTATTATGTATATAATCCCCTATTCGATTCTTCTTGGATTTTACAGTCCATAATTTATTCTGTTTAGATAAAGAATAAGACCTTAATCACCGACTATCCACAGAGATCAAGGTCTTTTTGTAGATAAAGACAAAATAACTGATACGGTTTCGGAAACTGACACATCTAGTGTTATTTGACTCCCTTTAAGACTTTCTCTACCCTTGTGGTCTGGTGGAGTGAACGGAGAACTCTTTAAACATACGTCCAGTCCTTCGTTGTCAATCTTGACCTGTACCTTTTTTTCTGACCAAGGTTTATCCTTTTCCTCATGTAGTTCCGACATATGACAGTGGGACGAATAAATTGAATATACGTCTCATGTAGTACTCTTTGCGACCCGACCTCCTTCGTGTTCGACCTTAGTTCTGTACATGTGGGTACCGCCTAAGTACAGTTACATACCGTTTTGGTTATGTTATAACATGTCATTTTTTTATTTAATTAATTTTTTATTTTTTTCTAACGGTCCTCTTTATAGTTATTGGAGTCTATACGTCTACTGTGGTGGGAATACCGTCTTTCACTTCTTCTTGATTTCTCGAAGAACTACTTTCACTTTCTCCTCTCACTTTTTCAACCGAATTTCGAGTTGTAAGTCTTTTGCTTCTATTACCGTAGGCCAAGGTAGTGAAGTACCGTTTATCTACCCCTTTGTCACCTTTGTCACCGACTGAAAAAACCCCCCCGAGGTTTTAGTGGCATCTACCACTAATGTCGGTACTTTAATTTTCTGTGAATGAGGAAGTTTCCTTTCAATACTGGTTGGATCTGTTGTATAATTTTTCGTCTCTGTAATGAAACGGTGTTTTCCAGGTAGATCGGTTCCGATACCAGTACATACCTACGCTGTCAACCTGATATTTCTTTCGACTCGTGCCTTCTTAACTATGAAAACTTGACACCATAACCTCTTCTGAGAACTCTCAGGGAACCTGACGTTCCTCTAGGTTGGTCAGGTAGGATTTTCTCTAGTCAGGATCCACAAGTAACCTTCCTGACTACAACCTCGACTTTGAGGTTATGAAACCGGTGGACTACGTTTCTCGACTGAGTAACCTTTTCTGAGACGACGACCCTCCCTAACCCTCGTCCTTCTCTGCCCCTGTTGCCTCCTACTCTACCGACCCACCGTAGTGACTGAGTTATCTGTACCCAAACCCACCTGAGGCCCTTAACTACTACCTGTCCCTCCGGACCTCACGACGGTAAGTACCCCAACGTTTCTCAACCTGGACTGACTTGCTGACTTAACTTGACTTGTAAGAGTTATATGTCGAAAGTAAACACCTTCCCAGTATAGGGTCGGTCGTCACTCCTCTCTCTATTACTAACCGTTTTTTGAAGGAAAAATTCCACATTGGGTCTCTGGTGTGTAGTGACAACAAACATGGGGTGACTGGTCGTACGTGAGTGTACTGGTGGAGGTATCGGAGGGTCGATCACTACGACCCTTTACACCAGAGATAGACCAACCTGTGATACGGGTCAATTTTAACACCCCTTCACTAAACAACAATTTTTATTCCTATCATATTTATAACCCCCGACGACGACGACGACGAGTCAACACAAGTTGAGAAACGTTGAGGTACCTGACATCGAGTGGTCTGAGGAGACAGGTACCCTATAGGGTCCGTTCTTATGACCTCACCCAACGGTAAAGGAGGAGGTCCCCTAGAAGAACTGGGTCCCTAACTTGGACATAAAGGACGTGACCGTCTGTCTAAGTAATGATTACTCGGTGGACCCTTCGGGTGAACCACAAAATGTAGTACTCTTAAAAGGTTCAAAATAAGTGGGAAGTCAAGTCAAGTCACGTCAAGACAGTGAGTCAGCACAGACTGAGAAACGTTGGGGTCCTTAACGTCGTGCGGTCCGGAGGGACAGGTAGTGGTAGAGGGCCTCAAGTGGGTTTGAGTACAGATAGCTCAGTCACTATGGTAGGTTGGTAGAGTAGGAGGTAGTAGGGGCAGAGGAGGACGGAGGTTAGGGAGGGTCATAGTCTCTGAAAAGGTTACTCGGTTGAGAAGTGTATTCCACCGGTTTCATAACCGCAAAGTTGAAGTCGTAGTCAGGAAGGTTTCTTATGAGTCCTAACTAGAGGAAATCTTACCTGACCAACCTAGAGGAACTTCAGGTTCCCTGAGAGTTCTCAGGAGAGGTTGTGGTGTCAAGTTTACGTAGTCAAGAAAGTACGAGTCGAAAGAAATATCAGGTTGAGAGTGTAGGTATGTACTGATGACCTTTTTGGTATCGTACTGATCTGCCTGGAAACAACCGTTTCATTACAGAGACGGAAAGTTATACGATAGATCCAACCAGTATGGAAAGGAAGGTTCCTCATTCGCAGAAAATTAAAGTACCGACGTTAGTGGTAGACGTCACTAAAACCCCGGGGTTTTTTATTTCAGACTGTGACAAAGGTGACAAAGGGGCAGATAAAGGGTACTTCACTACCCTGGTCTACGGTATTAGAATCTAGGTGATAAAACTTACTAATTATAGAAATGTTTCAAATATGTGTTTTTAAAGGACTAAAGAATTTGATCTAAGTTGGTTTTGTTATTCATACGATTTCTGAAGTCTGTCCCGAAGGAACCACCGTGTCACTACTTCTCAGGTGGACGGTCACACCCTCTACGTTCAAGCTAGGGACCAGGTCCTTCTAGGGTGTACGACGTTTCGTTGATTCGGACACACGGTGTTGATAGTTCGGACACAAGATCTCAGACCTTCGAAGTTGATGGTTTCGGACGTGTGGGATCTCGACCACGAGACGTTGTTCACTTCAGTGGAGTTACTCTTCGGGTGTAAGACGTTGATGTCTCATCGGGGACGAGTGTCGTTGATCTCTTTTCGGGTACGACGTTGTTTCTGGGTCGTGTTGTGTTTTATTTAGTTTTTTTAAACCCCATTTTCAAATTTTTATTTATTTCTAAAGTTTCTGTGAGTCATATCCGATTAAGTAAACATTGAAGGTTTACGAAGTACAATTTTAACAGAATCTTTACAATGTCCTTTTGGGATTACTAAAAAACCCGGTTGGTATATCAACTAATGGATTTCGGATTTCCAATTCAAATCTGTAACGAGTCTTGAGGGTTGTCTTCTACTATATGTTCCTAAGTCTTTCTGTCATTTTACGGATACGGAAAGTGGAACTATGTCTTCAGACTTTTTATATTGCTTTAATAGTCGGTACAAGAAGTCGAACTTTAAATAGTACAGACTTGGTTTCATTTTGGCTACCGTCTCTTTCGTAAGTGGGTAAGTTGTTGTATCCAAGAAATACATGTCTCGTGGCTACCATATGTTCATAGCCACAATCGATTAGATTCGTGAGACCGGTACTGACTGGAGAAGTCTCTTAACACTAGTCGAAAGGTAGACATAGTATTACTATAGGAAAACGACAGAACAAAATCCTGTTTGTAAGATCCAATGTTCACTTCGGTTTATCGGAACAGTTTACAAAAGTACGTATGTATTAATATATATTACAAAACATACATAATATATGTATATATACATTAATATATATTGTAAACTACCATGTTTCAAGACGTTAAATACTAATGTCTTTAGTTTTCTTGACCATAAAAACGAGGGAAAGTTCGATCACATTCTTTTTCGTTTAGTCCATAAAGTTTCATATATGACTTTTTTCTAATTTTAATTCTTGTAGACCTTTTTAACATGTAAACAAATACCGTAACATAATATTAAACCAGGACGGGAGATAGTGTCATAGAGACGGGGACTGTGACTTTACGAAAGAAGGGAGATCACGTCCCCAAGAGTCTCACTATAGGGACCTAGATGTTCGTAGTCGTGATGGACCCTTGAACAGTCTTTATATTTAATAACCAGGGAGGTGTCGAAAAATTTAGACTTTGAACCATCCATCCCAGGTCGTTATGCACACAATTATTCGGGAGGTCCACTAAGACCATGTACGAGTAAAGTCTTGGTATCGATATTCTAATGTGTAATTTGATACAAAAAGTCAAGGGTGAATTATTTACAAATAAACCTCAAGTATATTATTCACGATATGTTATAAATTGGAAACAGTGACCGTGAACACGTATTGTACATTAATAAAATTTATATATATATAAATATATGATGACATATAATACATACAACCCGTGCTAACACAAAAGTGTTCGAGAGGTTCGTCAAGACTACTTACGACTTCAGATTGAACTCGGGATTGAGTAAGAGTTTGAGTAAGAGGTAATCAGGACGGGAACGTTTGTCTTTGGACCATACTAGGTGTCGTTATTTATATTTGTTCTTGTTCTCCGTTTCTTTCGTGATTCTTAAGAACGGTAGTGTCTCCTAGTAAAACGTAAAGGTTCGTTACTTTACTTAGTCGATCTCACCGTTTAAGACATATTTGTGAACACGAACTTAGAGGTAAGAGATTAGAAGACCAAACGAAGAGTCCTTTAGTAAATTAAAAATATTATCAAACAAAGGAATAGATATTTTCCTCCCGAACTGGAACCCGTAGAAATGTCACGGGAGGTCGAGAATGTATTAAGGTTCCTAGAGTCAGTTATACATATAATAATAGTAAAAGTCTCTATGGGTATAAAAGGGTGAAGTACGACAATGAGTTTTCGTATAGTTTTGAGAATCTTGAGTATTATTCTTATGTTGTGCCAATTTTTTACTTGTTTCTTAGACTTATCTATAAAGAGGTTTCTTCTATATGTTTATCGGTTATTCGTGTACTTTTCTATGAACTATAATAAACGGTAGTCCCTTTACATTGAGTGTTAATGTTACTCTATGGTGAAGTGTGTACTGACCACCCTTACATTTTGCCACATCGTCGAAACCGTTGTCCAACCGTCAAAGAGTTTTCTGTATCTGAAGAGTATACTGGATCGTTAAGATGAGAAACCATATATGGTTCTCTTGACTTTTGTATACAGATACGTTTTTCAACATGTGTTTACAAATATCGTAATAAGACTTATCGGTTTTCACCTTTGTTATGTTCGTGGGTAGTCACTTACATATTTATTTGACACTTCTTAGACATATTACCTTATAGGAGGTTGTTATTTTTCCTTACTTCATTCCTATGTACATTGTCATATCTGCTTGGAGTTTTTTATAATATAAATAACTTTCTTCTGTCAGTATTTCTGACATATAATATACTAAAGTACGTATACTGTACAGGTCTGATCCGTTTAGGTATTTTTAGGTATGTATGTTTTTCATCCAACCACCGATGGATCTCGACCTTTTCGACTCCCCTTTACCCTTTCCCTCCAATGACAATTACTTTTTTTACAAACCTTTAACTGACATCATACAAACGTGTCGGGACACTTATATGTCTTTTGGTGACTTAACCTGAGAAATTTACCCACTCGGTATACCATCCACTTAATACAGAGTTATTTTGACAATGGAATACTACTTAGATCTACCATATAAGTTTTCGTCTCTGTAATGAAACGGCTGATTCCAGGTAGATCAGTTCCGATACCAAAAAGGACACCAGTACATACCTACACTCTCAACCTGACACTTCTTCCAACTCGCGGTTTCTTAACTACGTAAACTTGACACCACAACCTCTTCTGAGAACTCTCAGGGAACCTGACGTTTCTCTAGGTTGGTCAGGTTAGACTTCCTCTAGTCGGGACCTAAAGAAACCTTCCTTACTACGACTTCGACTTTGAGGTCATGAAACCGGTGGAGTACGCTTCTCAACTGAGTAACCTTTTCTGAGTCTACGATCGTCCCTAACCCCCGTCCTCCTCTTCTCCTGCTGGCTCTTACTCTACCGACCTACCGTAGTGCCTGAGTTTCCTGTACTCAGACTCACTTGAGACCCTCTGCCACTACCTGTCCCTCCGGATCGCACGACGCTAAGTACCCCAGCGTTTCTCAGCCTGTGCTGATTCGCTAACTTGACTTGACTTGACTTTTGACAATGGTTTTTATTTCCGTATAGTCTTGTATGAGAGGACGAAATAAAGACGGGAATAGTATAGTTTACTGGTAGTCACTCTGATTTGATTAGGGAAATACTCGTATTATCGCACCTTTCTTCATGGTAGGATGACAATAAATTAAGTAATAAGGTTATGAGTTCTTTACCATGACCTACGTCACACCTGACCGGTAGAGAACTATTAAAACAAGTCAAGTCAAGTCAGTGAGTCAGTACAGGCTGAGAAACGTTGGGGTACTTAGCGTCGTGTGGTCCGGAGGGACAGGTAGTGGTTGAGGGCTTCAAGTGAGTCTGAGTGTAGGTAGCTCAGTCACTACGGTAGGTCGGTAGGGTAGGAGCCAGCAGGGGAAGAGGAGGACGGGGGTTAGAGAGGGTCGTAGTCTCAGAAAAGGTCACTCAGTTGAGAAGCGTACTCCACCGGTTTCATGACCTCAAAGTCGAAATCGTAGTAAGGGAGGCTTCTTTAGGGTCCCGACTAGAGGAAGTCTTACCTGACCAACCTAGAGGAACATCAGGTTCCCTGAGAGTTCTCAGAAGAGGTTGTTGTGTCAAGTTTTCGTAGTTAAGAAGTCACGAGTCGAAAGAAGTGTCAGGTTGAGAGTGTAGGTATGTACTGATGACCTTTTTGTTATCGGAACTGATATGTGTGGAAACAACCGTTCCATTAGAGAGACGAAAACTTATACGACAGATCCAACCAGTATTGAAAAGAAGGTTATTCATCCGCAGAAAATTAAAGTACAGACGTTAGTGGTAGACGTCACTAAAACCTCGGGGTTTTTTATTTCAGACTGTGACAAAGGTGACAAAGGGGTAGATAAAGGGTACTTCACTACCCTGGTCTAAGGTACTGGAAGCAAAAGACTTGCAACTCGAAATTCGGTTGAAAAAGTGAAAGGAGAAAGTGAAAGTAGTTCTCCGAAAAATCAAGAAGTGAAAGACGGTATTCCCAACATAATAGACGTATAGACTCCAATAGCTATAAAGAGGGTCGTTAAAACTAAGGTCGAACACGAAGAAGATCGGGTCGCAAAGAGTACTACATGAGAAGTATATTCAATTTAGTTGTCCCACTGTTTTATGTCGGAACTATATGAGGAAAAGGATAAACTTTGATCAGACAACAAGGTACAGGTCAAGATTGACAACGAAGGACTGGACGTACGTCTAAAGAGTTCTCCGTCCAGTCCACCAGACCATCAGAGTAGAGAAAGTATTAAAAGGTGTCAAATAACACTAGGTGTGTCAGTTTCCGAAACACTGACCACTATCTTCATTCCAGGCTACGACATTTCTCGTTATAACGTATCCTTGGACCTTACAGTCCAGGTACTTAGTTCCGTTTAACCTTCACCAGTTTGTCCTCTACCGTTCTCACTTAACTGTAAGATCCTTAGTCGTTTGATTTTACCTGACCTTACCCACTTAAATTGAGTCTACTGGTAATATAGATGATGACACCCGTCCTTAGGGAATCTTCTTTAGTTCATCGGTAGTACCAGTTGTTTTCTCAGGTTTTACGTCATGAACCTACTTTAGAGTTTTTGCTGTCTTACTAGAGACAAGCAAAGGTTCGTTTGGTAAGTTATAGTGTCATTAAGGTTCAGATACGGGGTTGGTCATTACGACTTCTTCGACTTCAACTTGCCCAGATACTTCTGGATGTTCTGGAAAATCTTGTGGGTTTTTTCTACAGGAAAAGTAATATCCCCTGACCTTACGTTTTCATCCTTCAGTTCTTTGTGGACCTCATTGTCTGTTTAAACGGGAACCTTATGCTTTACTTCGTCCCGTTTCCGATTATCTCAAAACAGTTCGCTTGCGTAACCAGTATCGTTTGTGGGAGAAGGTTGTGTGTTCTCTTCTGAGATGTGTACCTGTAGCGGTCTACCAGTTGTGGTTTTAGTCTAACTCATATAAGAAACGTCGGTTTCTACCTCTTTGACATATGTCAGTCGTTTTTGTTCTGACTCTCGACTGACACCAAGACTAGTACTCGAGGAATAACGGTATAAGTCTGAATTTAACTTCTTTCATCCCCTTTGGTGATCTACTAAAACAATGAAAATAAGTTTAGATTTGAAGATTCTTTTCCGTAAATGTTTCTATTTACGATCTTCGACCGAGAAAATAATAATATAACCTTCACTGGTAAACGATTAATGACTGTGTGAAACTTGACTCGTATTTGTTCTGTAGATGTCTTACTCGTTTATAAAGAGTTGAGAAAGAAATTTAGGAACTTAAGTATGTCACACTTAAGATTTCCATTTACACCCTCTCAACTTTTGTCCTTTAAAATTCAATGTGTGTGTTTTTACCACAAAGTGTTTGAAAACGATTTAATACGTGTACTTTTATTTGTTGTTATATCTTTCGTTTAAGGATTTTCTGATGTAACTACTCCGATTAGTGGTTTGTTCAACCTGAAAGTCTCGTACGGTTTACAGACACCATTAATAGGGATGGACAAAATAAACGATTTCGAAGTCTATCTGGTTTTCTGTAAGGAACACTTACAGAGGTACTGATTAAAAGAGAATTAGTTTGGTCCTTACGTTTAAAGGAAAGGATTATTTATCGTGTCTCGGTCTCCTGGACTAAAAGTGATATCTTTCCCGAAACCTATGTACTCCTGTAAAATCTTTAGACCCAGTTTAACATAAAATTCTGAAATTCTCGATTATTCTTAAACACAATACAAATTTAAGTGTAATGTCATTTTGTTTTAGAAACTCGACACTCTTGTATTTATCAACTGACGTCTATCAATTAATACTGGATCAGATAGTCTGACTAGTTTTTAGTGTAGAAGTCTCTGAAGGTAAACATATTAACAATTGTAAACTCGTTTACTCCCTGACACAAATTCTTCCACTTTAAATATATCTAAGATAGGATGACTTTTACATCCGTCCGTATGTAAAAACGTATATTGAAGTACTTATATGGGGTTCTCCCAAGACTTTTATTTTCAAGTTCTTAGGTGCTTTTGCACTTTTTTTTTTTCGTCTCTATGGTACTGTGCGTGTACCGATATCATTTTTTTTTTTTTTTTTTTTTTTTTTTGGAAACTGTTGTGGTTTATAATCGTTCCTTTGCCTTTTTTGACCTTAAGAACGTATGAAACCCTTCGGTAAACCACCAAAGAATTTTTCAATTTGTACGTTGATATGACTCAAAGTCGTTAAGATGAGAATCCATAAATAGGTTTTCTTTACTTCTCCATATAGACATGTTGTAGAATATACTCTGAAAGGAATCAGGTAAGAAAAAATTTTTTATTATTAAATGAATAAACCGATACGGTCCAGAACCAACACCGTACACCCTAGATCAAGGGACTGGTCCCTAGTTTGGACCCGGACGTGACCCTTACACCTCAGAATCGGTGACCAGGTGGTCCTTCCAGGAGAATCGGGTAAAAATTATCGATTTTTGATCTTTGTTGGGTTACCGGAAACTGTCTTCGTACCTGTTTAATACCATAAAAGTATGTTACCTTAGCATATGTCTTTTTGTTATTTTCTTACACGATGAATGTAGGTGTTGTTACACCGATTTGAAGTTTTTGTAATAGGACTTACTTTCTTTCGGTTCGTATTCTTTCATACTTAAAGATCTTGTCCTTTTTGATACGTGTTGTTATCTTTAGTCTTGTTACCAACAAAGACTTCCTACACTATCCGATCTTCTTCCATACACCTTAGAAACGTCCACAACCTTTACAATACATGTAAAATACATATATTACCTTCACATCCAATGTATCAACATACGTAAACAGTTTGAACTAACTTGACATATGAATTCTAGGGACACGAAATTAAGTACATTTCATATGAAATTGTTTTATAGAAAATCTTCGTCTCTACTTAACACTTAGACAATCACAGTTGCATTCATTCTCTTAAGTCTAAAAAAAGAAAATGATGTATAAATCCGATCATAATCATTTTCGTGACCTTCTCTACTTTTCACAACGAAGAAATTTTTAATAACGAGATCTTTATACCGGTATAAAGTATGTCAAATAAATCTTAAAAGGATGTAGAAAGTAAACTAAGAGTACTGTTGAGACACCCCCTTCATCATACTAGTGGGACGGGGTAACATGTGACATGTTACTTCCCGTAGTGGGAGGGACTATAAGTCTCTTTTGTGACTCCAAGTCTGTCCGACTCCCAAGATAGGGTCCAGTGTGTCAGGTAGACACCGTCTCGACCCGGTCTTGTGAATAAAAGATTCCTTCAACTCGTAAGTAAAATGGAGATGTGAAAATCTCTCTTCTTTCTATATTGTCGGTCTCTTTGTAGACTCAATCTGAGATCTTGTACCTATAATAAATCACTTAATTTTTAGGTCACTTAGACTGTGTACAACGATTCTCGGAGATCGAGGAACAAAAATCTCAATTTGTTATGAAACAAGTGACTTTGTCACACCGACGTGGTACGGTTGTTGAGAGATCCAATCACATTCAAAGACAATGAGTCATAGTTCGAAGTGATTAGTAAAATTTCACTTTCAGTTTCAGTTTCAGTGAGTCACCACACGTTGAGAAACGTTGAGGTACCTGATATAGCAGGTACCTTAAGAGGTCCGGTCTTATGACCTTACCCATCGGTAAGGGTAGAAGTCCCCTAGAAGGGTTGGGTCCTTACTTTGGGTCCAGAGGGTGTAACGTCCACCTAAGAAATGGTCGACTCGGTGGTCCCTTCGGGTTCTTATGACCTCACCCATCGAATAGGGAAGAGGTCGTCTAGAAGGACTGGTCCTTAACTTGGTCCCAGAGGACGTAACATCCGTCTAAGAAATGGTCGTCTTGATGGTTGATTCTCCTTTTCCACTCCGTCCCTCCCCAGGTCCTAGACCTCACACCGAGGGGTCCAGGAGAGAAGGACGCAGTCTGTACATGAGACGTCGAGTGCCGTTACCACCCCCCAACCTTCCCACAGATGTTTGTCTACACACCCAATAGAATGTGTTGTCCCTCTGAAATCCAATACTTATTGGGGGTGAAATATGGGTCTAGTAATACACTGAATTTACCTAAGGAGATCCCTCGGTACTAAGTATTGAGGTATCTGAGATTTAATCAAAAGGTATTCGTTAGGATTAGGTCCCCGTCAAGACGATTTTCGTAAGACATCTGTCCCACAGAGGACGATCATTCACAGTAATCAAATAAATGGTTCTCCGGTTAATAGTCGTACAAATACTTCTCTAATGTAACCCAGTGAACGAAAAGAACAGAGGGTCCTCAGAGGCGTACCAATGTCCTCTCTTTCCTACTATCCGGTCGACGAATTGAAGAAGGGAGGGTCCTAACTCTCGGTTCACTATGTTGGCTGACGTAAGATTGTCACGGTGTTGAATCAAGATCCTTAGAACTTAGTATTCCCTCAAAAAGTACTCCCTTGACCTCACGTGTCTCGTGGTGACTCGTCTCGGTAGAGTTCCTGATTCACTGACCCGACACTGTGATCCTTACTAAATCTCCTCACTCACTCTCCCCTCGATCACGATATAGTTGTTTCTTCAATTTATGACCTCAGGTAAATAACTTCCGAGTGATGGTACTCGAGTATTCCCTTATAATACAATTAAAATGAGTACACCTCGACTCGAAGTTTGTCAACTTCATTGAAAGGGTCTCAGTGTGTTGTTCACTCCCCGTTTCGACCCTAAATTTTTGTTTTAACGAGTTCCGGGTTAGAGTTGAAGTGACAGGGGGAGTGGGGAATAAGTGATACGGAATACTCTGCCCTCGAAGCTGAGACGTTTAGTTGTAAAACCAAAAAGGTCGACGAGTGATACTACGTTACGGTTAACCTCCACGATTCTTCTTGTATGAAAGAACTCGAACGAAGGGTGATGAGACAATGGGGTCTTTACGGGGAGTGGGGTTGTAATTGTCTAAGGAGGACACCGGTGTCAACTTAGATCAAACATCAAAGAAACTGTGAAAATTTTGATCGGAGTCTTTGTGGACGTGTTCCCCCGGACTGGTGAAGGAGTCTCCAAACCCAGCGTCGGAGGTCCTGGTAACAGACCCAAAGGTTCAAAATTATTAGGATTGGAGAAGGTTACTTGTAGAACGGTTTAAGTCTAAATTTAACTTCTTTCGTTCCTTTTGATGGTCTGGTAAGTCCACACTGGATTTGGTTTAGGGAATACTAATATGTCACCTTCACTGTTTATCTAAGTACCCTAATCTATACTATCTCATGGACTTGTTGATACCTACCTCCAAGTACTATAACATGTCCTCCGTCACTAGTTCTGGTAGAGGTTCTTTTTCTTTACGTTTTTCCGTTTTACTAACAGAGTCTTCCGGAATGTTTATCGACTCTTTCCTTCTCTTCGTTTTCCGTTTCCTCTTTTCCCTTCTATAAAGGTAGACTCACGTCTCAAGGTTTCTTTTCGTTCTTCTCCATTCTTTCCAAAGAGTCACTAGTTACGTTTCTTTATCTCCTTTTGTTCTCTTACCCTTTCTGATCTCTAGAGAAGTTCTTTTAATCTCTTATGGTTCCCTTGTAAAGTCCATTTCTACCCGTGTTTTTTCCTGTCTTTACCATACCTGGATTGTCTTCGTTTTCTATAATTCTTCTCCACTGTTCCGTTCTTATATGTCCTCTTGATATGTTTTTTCAAGAAGTACTGAGTCTATTGGTACTACTACACCAGTGAGTGATCTCGGTCTGTAGGATCTGACACCTCAGTTCACTTGGAATCCTTCGTAGTGATGTTTGTTTCGATCACCCCCACCACCTTAAGATCAACTCGAGAAAGTTTAGGATTTCATACTAAGACGTGAGTTATACAGTCGTTTAAACCTTTTGAGTCGTCACCGGTGTTCTGACCTTATCCAGTCAAAAGTAAGGTTAGGGTTTCTTTCCGTTACGATTTCTTACAAGTTTGATGACGTGTTAACGTGAGTAGAGTGTACGATCATTTCATTATGAGTTTTAAGAGGTTCGGTCCGAAGTTGTCATACATTTGACACTTGAAGGTCTACAAGTTCGACCTAAATCTTTTTCGTCTCCTTGGTGTCTAGTTTAACGGTTGTAAGTGACCTAGTAGTTTTTTCGTTCTCTCAAGGTCTTTTTGTAGATGAAGACGAAATGACTGACGTGGTTTTCGAAACTGACACACCTAGTGTTATTTGACAACCTTTAAGACTTTCTCTACCCTTACAGTCTGGTGGACTGGACGGAGGACTCTTTAGACATAAGTCCAGTTCATTGTCAATCTTGACCTGTACCTTGTTGTCTGACCAAGGTTTAACCCCTTCCTCATGAAGTTCCGACGTATAACAGTGGGACGAATAAATTGAAGATACGTCGCATGTAGTACTCTTTGGGACCCGACCTCCTTCGTGTTCGACCTTAATTCTAACGGTCCTCTTTATAGTTATTGGAGTCTATACTTCCACTGTGTTTCTTTCTTTCGTTTGTCCTTGACTTCTCGGAGAACTACTTTCACTTTTTCGACCGAATTTTGAGTTGTAAATTTTTTGATTCTAGTACCGTAGACCAAGATAGTGAAGTACCGTTTATCTACCCCTTTGTTACCTGTGTCACTCTCTGAAATAAAAGAACCTGAGTGACGTCTACGGCTGACGTCGGTACTTTGATTTTAACTATAAAAGAGGAACCTTCTTTTCGATACTGGTTGGATCTGTTGTATAATTTTTCGTCTCTGTAACGGTTGTTGCCAGGTAGATCAGTTTCGATACCGCAAAGGTAACCAGCACAAACCTACATTGTCAACCCGGTATTTCTTTCGACTAACGATTTCTTAACTACGAAAACTTGACACCACAACTCTTTTGAGAACTCTCAGGGAACCTGACGTTCCTCTAGGCTGATCAGTTAGAATTTCCTTTAGTTGGGACTTATAAGTAACCTTCCTGACTATGACTTCGACTTTGAGGTAATGAAACCGGTGGACTACGTTTCTTGACTGAGGAACCTTTTTAGGGACTAAGTCCCTTTCTAACTCCGTCCTCTTCCCCTACTGTAGCCTACTCTACGACCCTACCGTAGTGGCTGAGTTACCTGTACTCAAACTTGTTCGAAGCCATCAATCACTACCTGTCCCTTCGGACCGGACGACGTCAAATACCCCAGCGTTTCTCGGTTTGTGTTAACTCACTGACTTGAGTTCTCTCGATAAATGTATAAGACTTATACTTAGGAAACAATCTATACATGTGTTGCTTGTGTATATAGAATCAGAGACCGAATGTAAAAGTAAGAGAAGTCACACAAAATTACTTGTCTCGAAGAATAAATTATTTCAGGTTACATATTTGGAATCGAAAATACTTAGAATCCACGATGTGGATCATCTGACGGGACCATAGTATGAACTCCCCACTTCCCAACCCTGTTCTCTTATCTCTGTCTCGAGTCCTCTCTACTCTTCCACACTTCCTTCTACACCTCTACCCCTTTCTGTTTTACCTCTCTTCGTCTCTCTTCTTTCTCCCCCTCCTCCCTTCCCTACAGAAGGGTCGGACTCGTTTCAATGGAGACAGAGTCTTTAGTGTCGTAAGACCGGTTCGTCCCTGGGTGGTGCACCCGTCCTGATCTCAGTTCCGTTGTCTTTGTTCTAGTCTTCAGGGAAGGGGTGAGAAGAGTTGGGAGGGAAGGGAGAGACACGAGTCCGGTCATTCGTAAAAGGAAACTTTTCGTGAAAAATTTTGTGAACGACTTAAACAAAATTCTTTAGAAGTAAAGGGTTCCTACACGACTCTGCAGTAATGTCATTACACATAGACTTCGGTACAGATCTAAAACTGGTTATAGGTCTTTAATTGGGACTGTTTTACACATCATTAAAATTTATACATGAAACTTCAGTATATTTGGATCCACAGAAATGAATGGGTGAGGATAGAAACCCTTTCAAGTACTTGAAGACACTTAGAGCCAAAGGAACAGATAATTTATTCGTAAATAAATAAGTAAGTAATTGTATATAAATAACTCACGGACAATGTACACCCTTTGATAATGATAGGTTATTTTTAATAAATGAGGGTACTTCGAACGGAAGATTGTCCCATTCGTCTGTTATCCTTCTAGTGTGGTCAGTTAGGAGTTCCTTTAGTTGGGACTTATAAGAAACCTTCGTGACTACGACTACGACTTCGACTTCGAGGTTACGAAACCGGTGAACAACGTTTCTTGGTTGAGTGACCTTTTCTGAGGTTACGACCCTTTCTAACTCCCGTTCTCCTGTTCCCTCACTGTCTCCTACTCTACCAACCACCGTAGTGCCTGAGTTACCTGTACTCAAACTCGTGTGAGTCCCTCTATCACTTCCTGTCCCTTCGGATCACACGACGTCGAGTACCCCAGCGTTTCTCATCTTGTGCTGAATCACTGACTTGTTGTTGTTCGTCTGTTATTTGTCCTACTTTATCGTATTACATATCATGCAATGTGTCCCTGTTCATCCCTTGTTGACCTTCTTACCTCGACGACAATGGATCCTACCCCTTTCGACGTCCTCCATGGTCTTCTCTTCTTTATAGTTCTTAAGTGAAAACCCATGTAATACAAAATCTAGGGGTTCATCTACAGTTCACCTGTCAACCTATATGTTCAAGTCCCTTCTTCACGTCTAATCTCTATGTACTAACCTTCAATGGTTACTTATTCATCATAAGTCTCAGGATTTTGACCTCCTCTATTAAGTTTCTCACTAAAATTTCTTTATCCTTTTATAACGAGGTGAGTCCCAACAACTACGACCATTACACACACACACACACACACACACACACACTCCAAACAACCTCATTATTATTCTCGAAATAAATAACTCACGAATTATACGTGGTTTACGACACGGTTCTCAAAACATAAGGAATTGAATAAATTAAAAGATCCATCATCCACTATGACTCTTTCAAACATAAACGAATTTCAGTACCTTAATCATTCACTATTTTAACCCTAAACTTGTGTCTTGGGTACAAGAATTAGCTATATGAAGTAGAGTATATTAGATTGGATTTTTAGATTATGGGTGACTAGTAAGATTATGTACTATTAGTGAATTAATTTACGGAGGAGGTGATGTATGACCCAAAGGTACCATCGAGTCTACCATTTCTTGGACGGACGTTACGTCTTCCGAACATCAGTTAGGGACCCAGTCCTTCTAGGGAACATCTTCCGATGGGTAAAGTCATAAGAACGAACCTCTTAAGGTACCCGTCTCCTCAGACCACCTGATGTCAGGTACCCCTAGCTTTCTCAGTCTGTGTTGACTGAGAAAGTGGAAGTGAAAGGTGAAAAGGTGATTGTGAAGGTGAAAGAGTAATGTATGGTCGAACACGGAACATTGTTTTGAACAAACTGGTACCAAACTCTAAGAGTCAAAGATCACCCGTACAATTATTACTACTGAGAAGACGGGTTGATTATCCCGGTTTACTCTAATACAGATTTCTTAAAATAGAGGTATGAACAATGTCTTATAGTAGAGATGGTGACGTTTTATTCGGACTCGAAAGACTTATGCTATTTTAGTCTAGTTTAATCAAGACGAGTGCTTTATATATGAGGTCCACGTGTTTTGTAATGTACAATCTCTTTAAGATAAGAAATTACTCTATAAACTGGAACTGAACTATGATCATAAAGTCGTTGACCGAGGAGTATTTGACCTTGTATGTGACTTTATGAATGTACGTCTTTATTGTTGTCTTTTTTTAAGGTTTTACCGTTCTTGAAAAATTTAGTTACAAAACTTGACAACAAAAGTCAAAGTGACAACCTTATAGAGTTGTAATTAACAGAAAATTCAAAGACCTGATAGTATTTTCACGAAATTAACCCATTCTTAATAATCGAAAGGATAAAGAACTAAACTTACAATCCTTTATAAAGATACACTTTATATGTAAGGGTACTAATATTTCTCAAACTGTGTCCTGGATTTGACAGGTGAAACACGAAAAATTCCTGATTCTTTGTTCACCTGTTTCATATCTTAAACTTCAGTCTTCTGGTTATAACTCAAGATTATACAACCGATTTGGAAATATGTCGTTTAAATTTCATAAAAAAAAGGAAGACAAACGTAATAGACGAGTGTCTATACCGTCCCACTATTCTGAGTTTGTCTTCTAGAGAAACTAGAACTCAATAAAGTGACTGGTAGTTATTCTTCTCAAAACAATCCTTTAAAAGTGAGTTTCGTTATATTCTATCTTTTAACAACAACAACAAACCAACGATTCAGCATAGACTGAAAAACACTAGGGTACCTGGCATCGGGCGGTTCGAGGAGACAGGTACCTAAAAGGGTCCGTTCTCATGATCTCACCTAAAGGTAAAACAAGAGGTCCCCTAAAAAGACTGGGTCCCTAACTTGGATACAAAGGACGAAACCGTCCGTCTAAGAAATCACGACTTGTTGGTCCCTTCGGGGTTCTACCTGATATGTCTCGATGTTAACTGATTTGTAGGTGGCGGTGGGAGGTAGGGGTTTATATACCAATAGAGATGTGAGGTATGTGATTCCTCTAAATTTCTGTATTTATTTTAAACACCAGGAACGACAGGTTGTCGGTGTCAGATTTTAGTTTTGGTGTGTATGTACTTTTTATTGAATTTTCTAAATATTTGACGTGATCTTGTTTTTATTTTACTCTTACTGGTATTAATAATTACACACTTCCTTTGAGTTTTACTCCTTTTTAAAAATATTTTAGTGGTCCCTTCACACATCTCTTCAACTGACCTCTATGGACATAGGTAGACACAGTAAAATAAAGGATGGTCTATTAAATAATCTTAGACGTTGGTGTGTCCGGTACCCACTAGAAACTATCTGTAAAGTAACGAGACACTGAGTCAAAGAAGTAAGTCCTTTGACTTTTAGTACGAGTAACAAAGTATATTTAGAGTTCCACTGTCAACCTTTTGATTCTTTATGGGGTAAAAAATCTATTTTACATCTATTTAAATTTAGTATAAAGTGTCTGTGTAGATACTATTAATAAAATAAATAAAAAATATAAAAATAAAAACTATTAATTCTCTATCGGGTCACTCAGTTGAATAGAGACGTCGGATTTGAATTCTGTCTATTTTTATTTTTAGAATACCGTTCCATCTAAGTGTGTCTTAACACTTACTTCGAATGTCCAAAAATTTGTAAAGTCAGTCGTAAAAATTACATGGACCTCACCCTACAACTCTTTATTTAGTCATTTCACGAAGAATAAAGGAACGTTCCTTTATTCCCCAAAAAAGACTCTTAATATTCCAAACGGAAAAAAAAAAAATTAGTCCGGGTTTTATTAATTAAGGTAACGACGGTCCTCGTAGACTTGGTAAAAAGGGGATACAATTAACCTATTTTCTCTAAAGGAACCAGTTAAGGATTCACTGTCTACATCCTCCTTGAGAAGGTAGGTTAAGATGGATACCCTTCACCGGGTCCTTTATAAACAGTATATTTATTTAGTCATTCACTTACTAAGTACAACTACATACCGTTTTTAGTAGTGGTATACCATTAATACGAGGTTAGTTTTAATTAATTAAAAAATTTCTTTTCTTTTTTTGTTTGTAAATATCCGACTTGTACTAGGAAGAGAAAACTTCCTTACTAGACATTGATTATGACAAAAAAAAGGTTTATAAAAACAACAGATTTTAATTTTAATGTCCTCCCTACCGGTTCTTACGTCTCAATCCTCCTGGGACTCAAGTAGAGGAGTGTGTTCGTGTGGTTTTTATATTGATGAATTTCATTCCGTTTATAGATACTCTTAATTTACATCTGATCGTCTTTTCTAAAAAAGTGTTAATTTCTATATTTCTTCCTTGATGGTGTTCTAACCATCTTCGTCACCTCTACGTCATATCAGTTTTGGGTGTGAGCGTCCTCCATTGAGTTTTTCTCTTCCTATTAGTGGGAGCACACTCAAAAGAGTTCCTTCACTCCCCAGGTTTAGGGTGTAAACCGAGGGATTGAGTTCCCAGTATGTGTCTCTACTCGGGGGTTTACCAACTGAAACTTCCGGTCACCTCACACATATCGACGCTCGGTCTCCCGACATCTTTTCTCTCTAAGGTGACACTTTCTTACGTACGTTTTAAAGTGTACGAGGTTCTGGGTACCGTTTCCGTCGTTAAACTTTCCTCGGACCCAGTATGGGTAAACGACTAGAACCTCTCGGAGAACCTCTTCGTCTTCCGTTACTTTTGAGGGGGACCCCTGTATCTACGACCGTCTTCGGTAAAGTCCCTAGAACAGACGGTACTTCTGTGAGTGTGACCGTCCGTGGTATTGAACGGGTGGGTTTCAGGTCGTAGTCTAGACCCTGGTAGGGGGCGTTCCATGGGTCCCTAGAATGGTCGTCTACCATCGGTGACGTCTTCCGTCCCGACCGTCGGTTATTCCAGTTCAACCAGGATGGATAGTGGAGTAGGCGTTCAGTCGGAGTGGTGTTGTCCCCGGGTGTATTGAATGTTTCCTTTGTGAGGATCTCGTGTATCGAGATCACTGTTTCCACTCACGACACACACACACACACACACACACACACACACACACACACATATGAGCGTCAGTACAAGTTGAGAAATGTTGGGGTACCTGACATCGGGTGACAGATACCCTAAAAGGTCCGTTCTTATGACCTCACCCAATGGTAAAGGAGGAGGGTCCCTAGAAGGGTTGGGTTCCTAGTTTAGGTACTGAGGACACAGAGGACGTGACGTGTACTTAAGAAATGGTGACTCGGTGTCCCTTTCGGGTTCATACTCCCGGGGTATCCAAAATAGGATGGATTTCGGTAAAGAGATTCTAGTTCCTTTACTGAATGGATTATGTCTCTTTATCCGTGTCTCTTAATTCGTGTTACTCCTGTGTCTCCTTGTACAAGGTTTACTTCCTTGTTCTGTTCTGGAGTTTTCTTCTTGATATACTTCACGACTGTTCATTATAGATTACTTCTCAAATTCCATGTTTGATTCCTCTTCTTACTCACATGTGTTACCCTTCAAATTGTTCCTCAATATTTTATATTTTTTGGAGATTCTTGATTACCTATGTATAGACTTTATTTTTATGTGATCTTTCTTAATTATCTAATCTATTATGTCTGCTTACTTAGTCGTCTGACGTTCTGTCTCTTCACCTTTATTGGGTTCGACTTGGCTTTTTTCTAAAATTTTACTCCCGTCAAACTATGTAAAACCTGTTGTGGTTTGTACGAGTCAAGTCAAGTCAAGTCAGCGAGTCATCACTCTTCCTTTCACTCTTCGTCCGTCCGTCACCCTTTGTCCGTCCGTTACCCTTCGTCTATCATACGTCGTCCGTTGTTTGAGGATTGTGTATGAACTACAGAGTGGGACCCTCGTTAAAACTCCGGAGAACCGAAGGGAAAAATTTGAAAAAAGGGGAGGCGGACTTCGGACTAACCGATGTCAAGTCAAGTCAAGTCAAGTCAGGGAGTCATCACAGGCTGAGAAACGCTGGGGTACTTAGCGTCGTGCGGTCCGGAGGGACAGGTAGTGGTTGAGGGCCTCAAGTGAGTCTGAGTGCAGGTAGCTCAGTCACTACGGCAAGTCGGTAGAGTAGGAGACAGCAGGGGAAGAGGAGGACGGGGGTTAGGGAGGATCGTAGTCTCAGAAAAGGCTATTCAGTTGAGAAGCGTACTCCACCGGTTTCATGACCTCAAACTTCTCTATTAACTACTTTTAAAGGGATCGATCCCTTTCCTTTTTATGTAGGTCCACGTCCTTTGTGTCTCAGGGTCTATTCTACTTGTGTTTGTCTAGGCGTGACTCTGTGTGACATTAATTTTAACGTTTTTTATTTCTCTGTTAGAATTTTCGTCGTTTTCTTTTCGTTGATTAATGTATATTCACTTGAGGATATCCTGATACTTGACTGACAATTCGTCTTTGAAACGTCCGGTCTTCCCCCACCGTACTATAAAAGTTTTACTACTTCGCCTTTTAGATGTTGGTTTTTATGAGATGGACCGTTTGGAATATATATATTATATATATCTATATATAATGTATATTATGTATATCCAACAATATATACTTTGAGTACCATTGGTGTTTGGTTTTTAGATATTATAATTATGTATGTGTGTGTGTCTGTTTTATCTCTTTCCTTCGGTTTGCATTGTGACTTCTATCAGTACTTTAGTGTTTCCTTCTCTTGTTTTCTTCTTTCCTTGTCTTTCTTTCTTGATTTTTTATTGGTCTTTTGTTTTACCGTGATTTATATGTGAATCGTTATTAATGAAATTTACGTTTACCCGATTTATAAAGTTAGTTTTCTGTTTCTCACAGACTTACTTGTGTTTTCGTTCTGGGTGTATATACGACGGATATCCTCTGAGTGAAGTTTAGATTTCTGTGTATTTAACTTTCACTCCCTATTGGAACATACACTCTGTCGTTTTCTTTATGTCTACATATCTTGTCAGAAAATCTGAGACACCCTCTCCCTCTCCCACCCTACTAAACCCTCTTACCGTAACTTTGAACATATTATAGTATATTCTTTGATTAGTGGTCAGGTCCAAACTACGTCCTATGTCCTACGAACCCCGACCACTTGACCCTACTGGGTCTCCCTACCATGTTCCTCCCTCCACCCTCCCCCCAAGTTCTACCCTTTGTGTACATGTGGGTACCGTCTAAGTACAACTACATACCGTTTTGGTTATGTTATAACATTTCATTAATCGGAGGTTAATTTTATTTATTTAAATTTAAATTTTTTTTCTTTCACTCCCCTATCTTTTTATATAGGGTACGTTTACTTTTACCTTCCTTTCGACCACATGGTTTTGAATCTATTTTATATGAAATTTTGTTTCTGATTGTTCTCTGTTTCTTCCTGTAATGTTTTGTATTTCCCTAGTTAAGTTCTTATTCTATACTGTTAACATTTATATATACGTGATTGTATTCTCGTAGATTTATGTATTTCACTTATAATTGTCTGTATTTCCCTCTTTGACTGTTATTGTATTATTATCATCCCCCCTAAATCGTGAGGTGAATGTAGTCACCTGACTAGCTAGTTGTTCTGTCTTTTGTTAATTCCTTTGTAACCGGAATTTACTGTATAATGTGGTTTACTTGAATTATCTATATATGTTTCCGTCGTTTTATGTTTAAATTTACGTACACCTTGTAAGATGTCCTGTCTAACGTATGATCAGGTTCTTTTTCCAGAGTTATTTAAATTCTAACTTTAGTATAGTTCGTAGAAAAGGTTAGTGTCATCGTACTCTGACCTTTTTTGACGTTTCTGTGTTTTTACACCTCCGATTTGTATCAAGATGATTTGTCACTCAGTGACTTCTTTTTTTTAATGGACCTCTGTTTACTTTTACCTTTGGGTCGTTAGCTTTTAGATACCCTGTGTCATTTTCGTCAAGATTCTCTCTTCAAGTCTCGTTAAATTTGAATGGAGTCCTTTATTCTTTTTATTTCTTTGTTAAATTGAAATGTGAATTACCTTGATCCTTTTCTTGTTTGTTTCGAGTTTCAATTATCTTCCTTTTTCTAGTGGTTATAGTTTCGTCTTTATTTACTTTATTTCCGGGGAGTTTTTTATTTTTTCTTATTACTTTGATTCTAGATCAAGAAACTTTTCTTTTTATGTTGACTATTTTAAAGTAGATTTGAGTAGTTCTTTTTTTCTTTCTTCCGGGTTTACTTGCTTTGATTTTTACTTCCGTTTCAATGTTGGTTGTAGTGTCTTTATATTTCCGAGTGTTCTCTAATGATATTTAATATACGGTTATTTTACCTGTTGGATCTTCTGTACCTATTTAAGGATTGTTACATGTTAGAAGGTTCTGACTTAGTCCTTATTTCTCTTTTAGATTTGTCTACCTAATCATCATTTCTTTAACTTAATTATTAAAAAATTTTTAACTGGTTGTTTTCGGTTCTGGTCTACGGTAGTGTCTACTTAATATGGTTTGTAAATTTCTTCTCAATTACGGATATGCAAAGTCTGATAAGATTTTTTTAGTTTCTCCTTTCTTATAAAGGTTTGAGTAAGATACTCTAGTCGTAGTGAAACTATGTTTTTGGTCGTGGTTTGTTGTGTGTTTGTGTTTCTTGTAATGTCCGGTTATAGGGGTTACTATCACTATAACTTAGTTCCATTTAACCTACATCAGTTCGTCCTTTACCGTTCTCCTTTGTTACTGGATAATCTTCAATCACTTGATTTTACCTGCCCTTACCCACTTAAGTTAAGTCTACTGGTAACACAGATGGTGACACCCGTTCTTAGGGTCTTCTTTACCTCATCGGAAGTATTAGTTAGTCTCAGTCTTTACGTCATGAACACACGTTAGAGTTTTTGTTGTCTTGTAGGCAACCTAGTATCTTTTTCGTTCTTTTAAGGTCTTTTGTAGATGAAGACGAAATAATTTATACGATTTCGGAAACTGACACACCTAGTGTTGTTTGACATCTTTTAAGAATTTCTCTACCCTTATGGTCTGGTAGGATGGACAGAGGACTCTTTGGACGTACTCCAAGTTCTTCGTTTCCATCTGGGAATGTACCTTGTTGACTGACGAAGTTTTGACCCTTTCCTCATGCTGTTCCGAGATATAACGGTGGTAGTACACTTTACGGTCCGACCCACTGAGTGTTCGACCCTAGTTCTAACGACCCTCTTTATAGTTGTTGGAGTCTTCTGTACGTTTATTATGGTGAGATTGTCATCTTTCGTTACTCCTTGATTTCTCGGAGAACAACTCCCACTTTCTCCTCTCACTTTTTCGACCGAATTTTGAGATGTAAGTCCCTGAAGGGACCACCAGGTCACCGATTTCTGAGACACGAGGGTTACGTTTCCCGGGTCCGAACTAGGGGTCAGTCCTTTGATCTAGGATGTATGGTGTTGATTCTAACGACGACGACGACGACGACGACGACGACGACGACGATTCAGCGAAGTCAGTACAGACTGAGACACTCTGGGGTATCTACCGTCGGGTGATCCGAGGAGACAGGGACCCTAAGTGATCCGTTCTTGTGACCTCACCCAACGGTAAAGGAAGAGGTTGCGTACTTTCACTTTTCACTTTCACTTCAGCGAGTCAGCACGGGTTGAGAATCGTTGATTCTAACCCACGTCGGTTTACTTGTTTATAAAAAAATTTTTCAAACCCTTACGTACATTCTTAATTTCTAAAATTTTAAAAATTTTTTTTCTTTTTTCTTTTTGAGTTGTAAGTTTTTTGATTCTAGTAACGTAGTTTAGGGTAGTGAATTACCGTTTATCTTCCCCTTTTTCAACTTCGACACTGTCTAAAAGAGAAGAACTCGAGGTCTTAGTGTCGTCTACTACTGACGTCGGTACTTTAATTTTCTACGAACGAAGAATCTTCCTTCCGATACTGTTTGAATCTGTCACATCATTTTTCGTTTCTGTAGTGAGATGGCTGTTTCCAGACACATCAGTTTTCATACTAAAAAGGTTATCAGTACATGTCTACACTCTCGACCTGGTATTTCTTCCGACTTGTGGTTTCTTGACTAGAAAGTTTGACACCACAACCTCTTCTGAGAACCTGAGAACCTCAAGGAACCTGTCGTTCCTCTAGTTTGGTCAGTTAGGGTTTCCTTTAGTTGGGACTTATAAGTAACTTGTCTGGCTTCGACTTCGATTTCGAGGTTATGAAACTGGGTGGACTATCCTTCTCGGTTGAGTAACCTTTTATGAGACTATACGACCCTGTCTAACTTTCGTCCTCCTTTTCCCCCACTGTCTCCTATTCTACCAACCCACCGTAGTGACTAAGTTACCTGTACTTGAACCCACTTGAGGTCCTCTAACGTTCCCTGTTTTTCCGGACCACGTTAGTGTCTCAGTGTTTCTCAGTCTGTGTTGAATCTCTGACTTGATGTTGTCGTCAGGGACTACTTGTATTTATATTCTTAGAAGTTGTCATATAATTGTTTTACCTAAGTTGTTATATAATTTTCATAGTATGTGGTACTTTCATCTCAAATAGGATCTCTACGTTCTTAATTAAGTATACATGTTTAGTTAGTCACACTATATTGTGTAATTGTTTGACTTCTTGTTTCTAATATACTAGTAGAGTTCTACATCTTTTCGAGAACTGTCTTAGCTGGTAGGTAAGTACTATTTTTTATTTTACTCCTATTTCCTTTGTATAGAGTCGTTTTATTTCCGGTATATACTGTTCCGATGTCGGTTGTAATATAAATCACCACTTTTCGAATTTCCTAAAGAAGATTCTTTGTTCTAATTCTACCGGTGAGTACGGTGAAATTAAGTTGTATCACAACCTTTAAGATCAGTGTCGTCAGTCTGTTCTTTTTATTTTAAATTTTTAGGTTTAACCTTTCCTTCTTCGTTTTGACAGTGATAAACGTCTGATGTGTTAGGATTTATATCTTGTAGGATTTATGTGGTGGTTTTTTTAGATAATCTTTTTTATTTACTTAACGTCCTATGTTTTAATTAAATATCTTTAGATACCACAAAGATATGTGATAGTTTTCGATGATCTTTCTGTTTACTTCTTTTGTTAGGGTAAATGTTTACGTAGTTTTTCTTATTTTATGGATCCCTATTTAGATTGGTTCCTTCATTTTCTGGACATGAGTCTTTTGACATTCTGTAACTACTTTTTTTAACTTCTACTACGTTTGTTTACCTTTCTGTACAACACAAGTACCTAACCTTCTTAATTATAACGATTTTATACTGGTATGATGGGTTCCGTTAGATGACTAAGTTACGTTAGGGATAGTTTTATGGTTACCTTGATCTTGATCTTTTATCTTAAGATTTTAAACATAACTTTATGTTTTCTGAGACTTATCAGTTTTTATAAAACTCTTTTTTGTTTCGACCTCCATAGTACGAAAAGTAAAAGTTTGATATGAAGTTTCAATGTCATTGGGTTTGTTATATCATGACCACGTTTTTGTTTGTGTATTTAGTTTTTTTGTCTTAGACCTTTATTTGGGTGTAAGTATACCAGTTAATTAGATGTTGTTTCCTCAATTCGTATATGTTGTTTCTTTTCTCTTTGAGAAGTTATTTACCAAAATCCTTTTGTTGTAAATATACGTTTTTTTTTTTAGTTTGACCTGATGAAAGAGTATGGTATATCTTTTTTACTTGAATTTTACCTAGTTTCTGAATTTACGTATGGACTTTGGTATTTTGAGGATCTTCTTTTGTATTTAGACGAGAAACTGTAGTCAGAATCGTTGTCTAAAAACCTAGAGAGAGGAGTCCGTTCCCTTTGTTTTCGTTTTTAATTGTTCACCCTGATATAGTTTAATTTTTCCAAAAAGTGTCATTTCCTTTGATAGTTGTTTTAGCCTTTAAGGTTGACTTACCCTCTTGTATAAACGTTTACTATCTAAACTATGAACCAATTACAAGTTTTATCTGTTTCTGGATATCAAGTTGTAGTTTTTCTTCGTTCGTTGGACTAAAATTTTAACAGTCTCTTAGACTTATCCGTAAGAAGGTTTCTTCTGTATGTGTACCGATTGTCTGTGTTCTTTTCTATGAGTTGTAGTGGGTAGTGATTTCAGTCCTTTTACGTTTAGTTTTGGTGTTAATCTATGAGTGGAGTGTGGACAGTCTTACCAGTAATAGTTTTTATATTGTTTGTTAAACAAAGAGCCCTACAAATTTTTTCCCTTGGTGGTAGGTGACAACCACCCTTCCGTTTGACCATGTCGGTGATACTTTTTGTATGTTTCAAGGGAGTTTTTAATTTTTATCTTTATGGTAAATACTAGGTCGTTAATGTAAAGACCCATAAAAAGGTTTTTTTTAAAGTTTCTTTGGATTAAGTTTTTCCGTATATGTGGAGTACCAGTGGTGTAATATGTGTTGTCGGTTTAATACCTTCATTGGTTTTATAAGTAACTATCTAATCACCTTTTTTTTCTACACCATATAGATATGTTAAGTCATAAGTTAAGTCGACTCAGCGAGTCAGCACAGGTTGTGAAACGTTGGGGTACTTAGCGTCGTATGGTCCGGAGGGACAGGTAGTGGTTGAGGGTCTCAAGTGAGTTTAAGTACAGGTAAGTAAGGCACTACGGTAGGTCCGTAGAGTAGGAGACAGTAGGGGAAGAGGAGGACGGGGGTTAGGGAGGGTCGTAGTCCCAGAAATGGTTACTGAGTTGAGAAGAGTACTACACCGGTTTCATAACCTCAAAGTCGAAGTTGTAGTCAGGAAGGTTACTTGTGGGTCTTGACTAGAGGAACCCCTACCTGACCAACCTAGAGGAACGTCAGGTTCCCTGAGAGTTTTCAAAAGAGGTTTTGGTGTCAAGTTTTCGTAGTTAAGAAGTCACGAGTTGAAAGAAGTGTAAGGTTGAGAGTGTAGGTATGTACTGATGACCTTTTTGGTGTCGGAACTGATCTGTCTGGAAACAACCGTTTCATTACAGAGACGAAAAGTTATACGATAGATCCAACTCGTATTGAAAGGAAGGTTCCTCATTCGTATAAAATTAAAGTACCGACGTTAGTGGTTGACGTCACTAAAACCTCAGGGGTTTTTATTTTAGACTGTGACAAAGGTGACAAAGGGGTAGATAAAGGGTACTTCACTACCCTGACCTACGGTAAGAGAAGCAAAAGACTTACAACTCGAAATTCGGTTGAAAAAGTGAGAGGAGAAAGTGAAAGTAGTTCTCCGAAAAATCAAGGAGAAGTGAAAGACGGTATTCCCACCACAGTAGACGTATAGACTCCAATAACTAATAAGGGGCCGTTAGAACAAAGGTCGAACACGAAGTAGGTTGGGTTACAAAGAGTACTACATGAGACGTATCTTCAATTTATTCGTCCCATTGTTATATGTCGGAACTGCATGAGGAAAAGGATAAACCTTGATCAGACAACAAGGTACAGGTCAAGATTGACAACGAAGAACTGGACGTATATCCAAAGAGTTCTCCGTCCAGTCCACCAGACTATAAGGACAAAGAAAGTCTTAAAAGGTGTTAAATAACATTAGGTGTGTCAATTTCCGAAACCGTATAAGTTATTTCGTCTTTATATACAAAAAGACCTTGAGAGAACGAAAAAGTTACTAGGTCGCCTACAACCCTTAAACTAGAGACCAAGGAGACGGAAAAGATTTTGGTCGAACTTGTAGACCTTCAAGTGTCAAGTGCATGACGACTTCGGTTCTCCTCGATGGGGTGCAGGTTGCAGTCCCGTCGTCGGTTCTCCTCGATGGGGTGTGGGCTTCAGTCTCCTCCGCCGGTTCTCCTCGTTGGGGCGCCGGTTCTCCTCGTTGGGGTGCAGGTTCCTCTCCGCCGACACGGCCGTATCCTCCCGACTCTCCTCTACGAGGTGCAAGTTCCAGTCCCCCGCACCAGTACTCTTCTATGGGGAACAAGTTCCATTTCCCGTCACCGAAGTAAAACGACCTCGTCGGCATTTCTCTGTGGGAGTTCAGGTTCCATTTTCTTTGGGTTCATTCTACCATCCACAACACTCTCCCGTAGTCTCCCGTTTTGTGTGACTTTGGTATTGGTGTCTTTTGATCGGTTAGACTAGTGTGCCTGGTGTCGGAATAGATTGAGTCACTTTGATTCAGTACGGTACACCCCAGGGGGTTCTACCCTCCCAGTACTATATCTCCAGACTGTCTTACACCAAGTCACCTCTTCCCTTACAGTTTGGTGAAGTTATAAGAACGGAACTCTTGGGGTACTTGTCATACTTTTCCGTTTTACTATCCTATGACTCTCCCCTTGAGGGACCGAACCATCCACGGGTTATACCATGACCTCTAGTTACCTCTTTATTGAGGTCTTTCTTACTTCCCTACCTCGGTTTCGTTTTTGTTATGGGTCAACACCTACACTGACCACTATCTTCGTTCTAGACTACGACATTTCTCGTCATAACGTATCCTTGGACCTTACAATCCAGGTATTTAGTTCCGTTTAACCTTCACCAGTTTGTCCTCTACCGTTCTCACTTGTAACTGTAAGATCCTTAGTCGCTTGATTTTACCTGACCTTACCCACTTAAATTGAGTCTACTGGTAATATAGATGATGACACCCGTCCTTAGGGAATCTTCTTTACCTCATTGGTAGTACTAGTTGTTTCCTCAGACTTTACGTCATGAACCTACGTTAGAGTTTTTGTTGTCTACTAGAGACAAGTAAAGGTTCCGTTTGGTAAGTTATAGTGACATTAGGTTCGGATCTGTGGTTGGTCATTACGACTTCTTCGACTTCAACTTGTCATGATACTTCTGGATGTTCTGGAAAATCTTGATTGTGGGGGTTTTCTACAGGACAAAAAAAAAAAAAATCAAAAAACTTACAATTCCAAAAAAAGGCAAAAAAAAAATTAAAAATAAAATGAAATAAAATGAAATGTTCAGAAAAAGTAATATCCCCTGACCTTACGTTTTCTTCCTTCAGTTCTTTGTGGACCTCATTGTCCGTTTAAACCGGAACCTTATACCTTACTTCGTCCGTTTCCGCTTATCTCAAAACGGATCAAAACGGTTAACTATAATGAATCAGTATTTTTCTTCCTTTAGAACGGTAAACACTTTTATACGGTCGGTCTCTTTCTGTTTATGACGTTTTGAAGTAAATTTCCACCTTAGATTTTTTACTTTGTTTATTTGTTAGTATTATGTGTCTTTGTCTCAGTATCTAAGTCTCTTGTGTGACCACCATCGACCCCTTCCTCCACTTATTTTATCAACTCCCTCTACTTGTTTTATCCACTCCCTCTAATTCTCGTGTTTGAATCTCGACATTTTATTTACAGTGCCCCTACTTGTTCCTATCGTCCGTTTTACATCAGTTATTATAACGTTATGAAAACGTACCACTGTCTGAAACGTATCGTTAATCTGAATGGTACCACTAATAAAAGATCACATACTTTTATACCTAGTGATACGATCATTTCATTACTAGTTTTAAGAGGTTCGGTCCGAAGTCGTTATACACTTGGCACTTGAAGGTCCACAAGTTCGACCAAAATCTTTTCCGTCTCCTTGGTCTCTAGTTTAACGGTTGTAGACGACCTAGTACCCTTTTCGTTCTCTCAAGGTCTTTTTGTTGATATAGACGAAATAACTGATACGGTTTCGGAAACTGACACACCTAGTGTTCTTTGACACCTTTTAAGACTTTCTCTACCCTTATGGTCTGGTGGACTGGACGGAGAACTCTTTAGACATACGTCCAGTCCTTCGTCGTGAATCTTAACCTGTACCTTGTTGTCTGACCAAAGTTTATCCTTTTCCTCATGTAGTTCCGACATATAACAGTGGGACGAGTAAATTAAAGATACGTCTCATGTAGCACTCTTTACGACCTGACCTTCTTTGTGTTCGACCTTAGTTCTAACAACCCTCTTTATAGTTATTGGAGTCTATACGTCTACTGTGGTGGGAATACCGTCTTTCACTTCTCCTTGATTTATCGGAGAAGTACTTTCACTTTCTCCTATCACTTTTTCAACTGAATTTCGAGTTGTAAGTCTTTTGCTTCTAGTACCGTAGACCAGGGTAGTGAAATACCCTTTATCTACCCCTTAGTCACCTTTGCCACAGTCTGAAATAAAAAAACCCGAGGGTTTAGTGACGTCTACCACTAACGTCTGTACTTTAATTTTCTGTGAGGAACCTTCGTTTCAATACAGGTTGGATCTATCGTATAACTTTTCGTCTCTGTAATGTAACGGTTGATTCCAGGCAGATCAGTTCCGATACCAAAAAGGACACCAGTACATACCTACACTCTCAACCAGATATTTCTTCCGACTCGTGACTTCTTAACTACGAAAACTTGACACCATAACCTCTTCTGAGAACTCTCAGGGAACCTGACGTTCCTCTAGGTTGGTCAGGCAAGACTTCCTCTAGTCGGGACCCTCAAGAAACCTTACTTACTACGATTTCGACTTTGAGGTCATGGAACCGGTAGAGTACGCTTCTCAACTGAGTAACCTTTTTCTGAAACTATATCCCTCCTTAACCCCCGTCCTCCTCTTCCCCTGCTGTCTCCTACTCTACCGACCTACCGTAGTGCNCTGATACGGTTTCGGAAACTGACACACCTAGTGTTCTTTGACACCTTTTAAGACTTTCTCTACCCTTATGGTCTGGTGGACTGGACGGAGAACTCTTTAGACATACGTCCAGTCCTTCGTCGTGAATCTTAACCTGTACCTTGTTGTCTGACCAAAGTTTATCCTTTTCCTCATGTAGTTCCGACATATAACAGTGGGACGAGTAAATTAAAGATACGTCTCATGTAGCACTCTTTACGACCTGACCTTCTTTGTGTTCGACCTTAGTTCTAACAACCCTCTTTATAGTTATTGGAGTCTATACGTCTACTGTGGTGGGAATACCGTCTTTCACTTCTCCTTGATTTATCGGAGAAGTACTTTCACTTTCTCCTATCACTTTTTCAACTGAATTTCGAGTTGTAAGTCTTTTGCTTCTAGTACCGTAGACCAGGGTAGTGAAATACCCTTTATCTACCCCTTAGTCACCTTTGCCACAGTCTGAAATAAAAAAACCCGAGGGTTTAGTGACGTCTACCACTAACGTCTGTACTTTAATTTTCTGTGAGGAACCTTCGTTTCAATACAGGTTGGATCTATCGTATAACTTTTCGTCTCTGTAATGTAACGGTTGATTCCAGGCAGATCAGTTCCGATACCAAAAAGGACACCAGTACATACCTACACTCTCAACCAGATATTTCTTCCGACTCGTGACTTCTTAACTACGAAAACTTGACACCATAACCTCTTCTGAGAACTATCAGGGAACCTGACGTTCCTCTAGGTTGGTCAGGCAAGACTTCCTCTAGTCGGGACCCTAAAGAAACCTTACTTACTACGATTTCGACTTTGAGGTCATGGAACCGGTAGAGTACGCTTCTCAACTGAGTAACCTTTTTCTGAAACTATATCCCTCCTTAACCCCCGTCCTCCTCTTCCCCTGCTGTCTCCTACTCTACCGACCTACCGTAGTGCCTGAGCTACCTACACTCAGACTCACTTGAGGTCCTCAACTACTACATGTCCCTCCGGACCACACGACGTTAAGTACCCCAGCGTTTCTCAGCCTGTGCTGACTCGCTGACTTGACTTGACTACGACATGTATACTTTGATTATATTATGACAACTCAGTCGAAATGTAAAGTTCAATGAATTGATTATCTTTATTTTAACTTCAATGTCCTAAGATCTTTAACTGAAACTTCATTAATGAAAATCCCTGTGTAGGAATGTTTTAGGATTCGTTTTGAATCCTAATATTCGTTCGAGTTTTGGATATTATAAAGGTCAAAATCGTTATTCTCTTGACTCTTGAAGGACTGTACTTTGCCCTTAAACGGTACTCCAAATGATTCATCGAGATCTACTTTTTCTCACTTTGTTCTTTAGACATGACCTCAATGGACTCTTCGTTACCTTTTGACTTTCCAGGGAGTTTTATCCCCCAAAGACATTTTCAGAGGAGTTAATCCGGAGGTGGGTTTCCATTTCTTTATGTATCTTATGTGGATCAGTGGACGATCATGTACCGAGTCTGTCCAACCTATTCAATCTTTCTTTACCTGGTTTCAACTCCTATCCTGAAGGTCTTCAGTAAAGATGGAGATCGAGTTCCTTCTTATTCTCTCTATTATGAGGTGGTCACTCGACTTCGAGTTCCGTTGAGACACACCCCTTCTTATCTCTCGGAACAACATTGTTTCTCCGGTCACCTTGAACTCCTTCCTTTGATTCACATCCAACCCCGGTCTCTTACGTTGAGGTCTTAGATTTAAGTTCCAGTCAAGTCAAGTCAAGTCAGTGAGTCAGTACAGGCTGAGAAACACTGGGGTACTTAGCGTCGTGTAGTCCGGAGGGACATGTAGTAGTTGAGGGCCTCAAGTGAGTCTGAGTGCAGGTAGCTCAGGCACTACGGTAGGTCGGTAGAGTTGGAGACAGCGGGGGAAGAAGAGGACGGGAGTTAGGGAGGGTCGTAGTTTCAGAAAAAGGTTACTCAGTTGAGAAGAGTACTCCACTGGCTCCATGACCTCAAAGTCGAAATCGTAGTAAGTAAGGTTTCTTTAGGGTCCCGTATAGAGGAAGTCTTACCTGACCAACCTAGAGGAACGTCAGGTTCCCTGAGAGTTCTCAGAAGAGGTTGTGGTGTAAAGTTTTCGTAGTCAAGAAGCCACGAGTCGGAAGAAGTATCAAGTTGAGAGTGTAGGTGTGTACTGATGACCTTTTTAGTATCGGAACTGATCTGCCTGGAATCAGCCGTCACAGAGACGAAAACTTATACGATAGATCCAACCAGTATTGAAAACAAGGTTCCCCATTCGCAGAAAATTAAAGTACCGAGGTCAGTGGCAGACGTCACTAAAACCTCGGGGGTTTTTATTTCAGACTGGGACAAAGGTGACAAAGGGGTAGACAAAGGGTACTTCACTACCCTGGCCTACGGTACTAGAAGTAAAAGACTTACAACAATTTCTTTAATTTTACGAGAGGGTTCTTCAGTCTACGTCACCATCAGGTTTAAGTCCCTTGTGAACCTACCCAGTCATAGGTTTGTGAATTGACTATCGAGAGTCTCGTGAGTTCTTTTCCTTTCACTAGATAAAGTTCTACCGTCTCATCTTCGTGCATGTGAGTGGAAGAGGAAACTCTTGTAGTTTTAATGTTGATCGACGACTTGTTAGTAGTTGTCCTCTTACAACTTTGGGTGGGTTTTTTTTTTGGTTTTTGGGTATAGGTTCCAGTTTCCTCTTTGGTGTCGTTCTGTCCTCCTTCCTACGTTAACGTAAATTTTAGTTTGGAGAATGAGTGGTCTCTGTGAGTCTCTCACGTTTGTTTTGGAACACAGTGGTCCTGACTCCCTTTCTTCGACACTAGGTGTGTTCTCTGACTCTGTCTGGACGGAAACTCACAAAATCCCAGAGGACAACTCCGTACCCAGTCGTCACCGGACGGCGTCCCTGTCCACGAAACCGTCGTCGTCAGGACCCTCAATGACGTACATTGGATTCAGGAGAACTTCCTCCAACAGTAATCGGGGTGATATCTCGGCGGTTCCTCCACTGGGTGTTTTGACCTCTCGTCAATATGGTTTCTTCAAGAGTGGGACAACTTTCCCAAGATCCGGGTTGTCTGAAGTGTTGGAACCCTTTGACGTTTCCCTGACTCATAAGGGTCCTTTAGACTGAAACTTCCAGTCGTCCTAAACTAATATCTTGAAGGTATCCTAACCCCTTTGTCTTTGAGAACCTCCCGTGTTTATTTTGGAACGTGTGTCGTCCTGGGTCCTCTTTCCTCGTCATTGGTGTGTTCTCTGACTCGGTCTGAATGGAGACACATAAACCCTCAGAGACTACCTCCTCACCCAGTTGTCACCGGACGGTGTCCTACTCCCCGACTCGTGTTGTCAGGACCTCCACGTCGTACTCCGTATTCAGGAAAACTTCCTCCAACGGTAATGACGGTAATCGGGTGGTATCAAACCGGAGTCCTTTTTGATATCCCTCTCTTGTGTCGAGGTGGGTAGTCGTCTTTTTACCTAATTTCTGATAGACTCGTACCGGAACAGGTGGTCTTGTTCTGGGTTAAAAGGGGTGTCGTTCAGGGAGGATAGTCCTTCGAAGGTGTTCGGAGAATAAAAGTAGATAGTCTCCCGTCTGGTTTACTTTCGGTGTTAGTGTCTTTTGATTGGCTTGACTAGTGTACCTAGTCTTGGAACGGATTGACTTACTTTAATACTTAGTGCGGTACATCCAGGTGGGATCTACCTACTTACTTCCACCTCTCAACGGCCCCAGGTCGGGGCCACCTGGTTCCCTTAAACTTCCACCCCTGTCTCAGCCGCAGGAACCTTTATTGAATAAATTAATGTCTATCTCTCCCTAATCTTTTAATCGTCTCTTTTTCTCCGACTTATTGAACCAAGTGTACCTTATGGTTAGTGGTGGATACATCCGACGTCCGTAGAAAGGTAAGAGGGTTTCCTCTCCTCCGTGACTCCTCGTGGGGGGGGGGGGGGGGGGGNGGGGGGGGGGGGGGGGCGGGTGGGGCCCAGGCTAGAATCTTCGGGTCCGTTTTAATCGTCCGAACCACTCATGGATGTAAGGTCTACCCTTAAGTCGGTCTTTTATCATCCTCTCTTTTTCCTCTGTACCCCCTTAGTCAGAAAGGTCTTTGACTAGGCTAAAGAAATAAAACCCCAAACGAATATATGGAAAACAATGTGTATCCCTACTTATGTCTCAGTACGTCCCCAGTCGTCAGGACTGGAAATAGTTTTAGTCCACGAAGTGTATTTACATATTTTTTTTTTTCCAGAATCCCCAAAATGTAGTAGAAGACCGGTACTCTGGACAACTGTAAAATGTTGGGAAAGAAAGACTATTGATTTTTTGAATAAAAAAAGGTTCCCACAAAAAAGAATTCGGTCCGTGGTGGGAGGTTTATTTCAACGTAAGGATATCCCACTCCCACATCGCTCAATGTTAGTTCTTTCCTTAAATAAATTGGGTTCCAATTGTACTAATTAGAATTTCCAATTATGAATAAAGAGGATATACGAATTTCCAATTATGAATAAAGAGGATATACAATCAATATAAGTAATATTCCTGTCCCTTATACCTCTAAATCGTCGTTTGTAGTCGGGTTTTTACTTTCAGGAAAGTGGTTACGAGGGGAATTCTAGATAAATCAGAATTCTATCACTATTTCAATGTAAAAATGTATCGTTCCTGTGTCACTAAATATTGTTTCATGTCACTAGATAATGTTTCCTCTTTTAAGTAATTGAGTTTTTCAGATCATAACGATTGGAATTTTTGATGATATAAAGGAAAAGATATAAGGTTTATGTATCTAATTATATAAGGGTCCACGGATTCCTATACCTCCGGACCGTCGTTAGTAACTGAGTTGTTACTCTTTTCGGGATACGGTTAATTCTGAAATTTGTATGAGGTTTTGAGAGACACGACAAATACTAACTCTCCATCATTTGTCAGTACATACCTATTAGGACAGTGTGTTCGATCAAACAGTCGTCTCTCCAAACTGGACTCTGTGGGAACAGAGTGGGTCCCGTCCCTTAATCGTCATTAATAACCGTGTTGTTACTTTTTTTGGAAGTGGTTATATTAAGGATTGGTTGGGTGATATGACTGTTAAAGGTTGAAGGGTTTCCTTGAACGGAAATCATTCAGATTTTGTAGAGCACGGAGAGTCCAACCCTCCGACATTTGTTAGTGTACACCGGCCTACTTGGATATGTCCACCCGATCTATTGGAAGTCTCCTCAAGTATTCGACTTTGTGAGAACAGTACGGGTCCTTAAAAATAACTGAACCTCAACGTGCAAATGAGGAAGAGGTTCTCTTGGCCACCCCTTGTCGGGGGGTATTTCAGTCTCCACATCCGTTCTCGTACTTTGTCATTTCATCTATCTGAGACCAAAACCTCCATCTACGAGTCCTTGTGCCCCAAAGGACTTCGAAGAAGTGTGGAAACGCATACGGTTCGGAGGGAGGAGTACTGGAAACGGTACCCACCTCAAGGAGTGCGACCGGGGACCGTCTCTCAAGACTGTTTTGCACCAGGTACCCTCTTCCTTTACCGTTTGGTGGAATCATAAGAACGGAACTCTTGCGGTACTGCACACACTTCTCCGTTTTTCTATACTGTGACTTTCTACTTAAGGGGTCCAGTCCTCCACAAGTCATACGATGACCTCTTCTCGTATCTTTATCGATGTCTTTCTACTTTTCCAACTCGGTTTCGTCTTTGTTGTGAGTCAACACCTACACAGACCACCACTTTCATTTCAGACTACGACATTTTTTGTCATAACGTGTCCTTGGACTTTATAATCCAGGTACTTAGTTCCATTTAACCTTCAACAGTTTGACTCTACCGTTCTTACTTGTAGTTGTAAAATTCTTAGCTACTTGATTTTACCTGGTCTTCCCCACTTAAATTAAGTTTCCTGGTAATATAGGTGATACACCCGTTCTTAACGAATCTTCTTTACCTCATAGGGAGTATCAGTTGTTTTCTGAAGGTTTACGTAATGAACCCACGTTAGGGGTTTTAGTGTCTTGTTAGAATCAAACAAAGGTTCTGTTTGGTAAGTCATAGCGTCATTAGGTTCAGATACGGGGTTGGTGATTACGACTTCTTCGACTTACCAAGACAATTCTGGATGTTCTGGAAGATCTTGATTGTGGTTTTTTTCTAAAGGAAAAGTAGTATCCACTAACCTTACGTTTTCATCCTCCAGTTCTCTATGGACTTCTTTGTCCGTCAAACCGAAACCTCATGTTTTACTTCGTCCCGTTTCCTGTTGTCTCAAAACAGTTCTCTTGCATGATCAGCATCGTTTGTGGGAGAAGGTTGTTTTGTTCCCTGCTGAGATGTGTACCTGTAGTGATCTACCAGTTATTCGTTTAGTCTGACTATTATAAGAAGCGTCGGCTTCTACCTTTTAGAGATATGTCAGTCGTTTTTGATCTGGTCCTCGACTGAGACCGAGTCTGGTACTTGAGGAATAACGTTTTAAGTCTGAATTTAACTTCTTTCATCCTTCAGTGAGTCCATATTGGATTTAGTTTAGAGAATACTAATATGTCACCTTCACTATTTACCTAAGTTCCCGAATCTAGACGATCTGTCTCACGGATTTCTTGTTACCTACCTCCAAGTACTATAACATGTCCTCCACCACTAGTCTTGGTAGGGGTTCTTTTTCTTTACGTTTTTCTGTTTTACCAACAGACTCCTCCAAATTGTTTATCGACTCTTTTCTTCTCTACACTTTCCGTTTATTCTTTTCCCGGTGTCATTAGTTCTGTCACACCATGACCGTGTTTCTGTCTTTATATCTAGTTACCTTGTTTTATCTTTCGGGTCTCTATTTAGGTGTGTGTATACCTGTGGAATAGAAACTGTTTCCTCCGTTCTTATATGTTACCTCTTCTGTTAGAGAAATTGTTCACCACGACCCTTTTGACCAGTTGGTGAACATTTTCTTACTTTGATCTAGTGAAAGATTGTGGTGTGTGTTTTTTTTTTGGAGTTTTACCTAATTTCAAGATTTACATTCTGGTCTTTGATATTTTGAGGATCTCCTCTTGTATCCGTTTTGTGAGAGGCTGTATNCGTTTTGTGAGAGTCTGTATTTAGTGTCGTCCTAGGAGATACTAGGTGGAGGGTCTTAAGACCTTTATTTTCGTTTTTATTTGTTTACCCTAGATTAATTTTAATTTGCCAAGACGTGTTGTTTCCTTTGATATTCGTTCCACTTTTCTGTCGGAAGACTTACCCTCTTTTATTATCGTTTACTTTATTGACTGTTTGTTGATTAGAGTTTTTATATGTTCGTTGAAGACGTCGAGTTAAGGTCTTTTTATTTGCTGGGTTAGTTTTTTACCCGGTTTCTTGATTTATCTGTAAAGAGGTTTCTTCTGTATGCCTACCGATTGTTTGTGTACTTTTCTACGAGTTGTAGTGAGTAATAATCTCTTTACGTTTAGTTTTGGTGTTACTCCATGGTGAAGTGTGGTCAGTCTTACCGACGTTAGGTTTTTAGACGTTCGTTATTTACGACCTCTCCCACATCTCTTTTCCCTTGGGAG
Organism: Capra ibex; assembly: GCA_006410555.1. Classification (NCBI taxonomy): domain Eukaryota; kingdom Metazoa; phylum Chordata; class Mammalia; order Artiodactyla; family Bovidae; genus Capra; species Capra ibex. Next base: position 114,429,192 of record SJYO01020080.1, read on the forward strand.
GATGTGACAACCACCCTTACGATTGATCATGTTGGTGATACCTCTTGTCACACCTCTAAGGAATTTTTTAACGTTTATCTTGATGGAATACTGGGTCGTTAGGGTGACGACCCGTATGTGTGGCTCCTTTGGTCTTAACTTTCTCTGTGTACATGGGGTTACAAGTAGCGTCGTGACAAATATTATCGGTCCTGTACCTTTGTTGGATCTACAGGTAGTCGTCTACTTACCTATTCTTTCGACACCATGTATATGTGTCACCTCATAATGAGTCGGTAATTTTTCTTATGTAAACTTAGTCAAGACAACTCTACCTACTTTGACCTCGGCTAATATGTCTCACTTCATTCGGTCTTTCTTTTTGTGTATGTATACCTTAAATCTTTCTACCGTTACTACTGGGACATACGTTCTGTCGTTTTTTCTGTGTCTACACATATCACCTGAAAACCTGAGTCTCCCTCTCCCTCTCCCACCCTACTAAACCCTCTTACCGTAACTTTGTACATATGATAGTACATTCTTAGTTTAGTGGTCAGATACAGGTTACGTCCTATGTCGTACGAACCCCGACCACGTGCCCCTACTGGTCTCCCTACAACACCCCTCCCTTCACCCTCCCCCAAAGTACAAACCCTACCGTACATGTGGGCACCACCTAAGTACAGTTACATACCGTTTTGGTTATGTCATAACATTTCATTTTATTTCATTTTTATTTTTAAAATTTTTTTCTTTCTTTTCCTTTGTATATGGATAAACTTACGTCTCAAGAACAGTCCATCAATCTTTTTTATCTAAATTTTTTCTGTCTCAGGGTCTACTGTCTTGCCATGTCTCCCTCTTTCTCGGTTATTTTCTCTTTCAACTCCTGGACTCACTCTTGGAGATCAGGACCCACACTGGTTAATCCACTTGCGACCATGATAGGCGATAAACGTACCCCGGATAGGACCCTTTTAAACGTAGGAGAAGCGACTAAACAAGACCCACATTGGTTGATCCATGTACGACCATGGTAGTGGATAAAACGTATCTCACATATTGAATATACGTCTCATGTAGTACTCTTTGCGACCCGACCTTCTTTGTGTTCGACCTTAGTTCTAACGGCCCTCTTTATAGTTATTGGTCTATACGTCTACTGTGGTGGGAATACCGTCTTTCACTTCTCCTCGATTTTTCGGAGAACTACTTTCACTTTCTCCTCTCACTTTTTCAACCGAATTTCGAGTTGCAAGTCTTTTGCTTCTAGTACCGTAGGTCAGGGTAGTGAAGTGCCCTTTATCTACCCCTTTGTCACCTTTGTCACAGTCTGAAATAAAAACCCTCGAGGGTTTAGTGACGTCTACCACTAACGTCGGTACTTTAATTTTCTGCGGATGAATAACCTTCTTTTCAATACTGGTTGGATCTGTCATATAAGTTTTCGTCCCTGTAATGAAACGGTTGATTCCAGGCAGATCAGTTCCGATACCAAAAAGGACCAGTACATACCTACACTCTCAACCTGACACTTATTTTGACTCGCGGCTTCTTAACTACAAAAACTTGACACCATAACCTCTTCTGAGAACTCTCAGGGAACCTGACGTTCCTCTAGGTTGGTCAGGTAAGACTTCCTCTAGTTGGGACCCTAAAGAAACCTCCCTTACTACGATTTCGACTTTGAGGTCAGGAAACCGGTGGAGTACGCTTCTCAACTGAGTAACCTTTTCTGAGACTACGACCCTCCCCAACCCCCGTCATCCTCTTCCCCTGCTGGCTCCTACTCTACCGACCTACCGTAGTGCCTGAGCTACCTACACTCAGACTCACTTGAGGCCCTCTACCACTACCTGTCCCTCCGGACCGCACGACGCTAAGTACCCCAGCGTTTCTCAGTCTGTGCTGACTCGCTGACTTGACTTGACTTGACTTCGGTTAGTCCGAGGTCCGCCTCCCCTTTTTTCAAATTTTTCCCTTCGGTCCTCCGGAGTTCTAACGAGGGTCCCACTCTATAGTTCATACACAATCCTCAAACACCGGACGACGTATGATAGACGAAGGGTAACGGACGGACAAAGGGTGACGGACGGACGAAGAGTGAAGGGTCTACTCGGTATTGATACAACAAATAGAACGGACGACAGACGGATTATTTTAGGAGGGACAAACTTGATGTTCACCAGGAAACAAGGTTTAGAAACAATGTCCTTCGTTTTCCCTTTCTTCATATGGTTAAGTTGTAAGAGTTTATTATGTGTTATTTATACGTATTATACGAAGGCATGATGATACCAAAATTGTAGGTATAAAGACAACTTACGTTTCAGACGAGATTTCACAAGAATCTTTAAGACTTTCAAAAACAAAACTTCGTGGTTCCGACGACTTTTTATATGTATGAAAATATCCGTTTTGTGTATAAATGTATATGTGTGGGTGTCTATCTATATGTATGGTATGTCAAAGTCACATAGTAGTTAGTATTCATTATGATTGTATTAAGTAAATGACGTACGAATGATACACGGTCCCAACCCAACTCGTTAAACGTCTATAATAGGGGTGGGGGTGATGTTAAAACACCTCGTTCGATACAAAGATAAGGAGAATAGTAAAATTTTGACTAATTTTATAATTTTCGATATGATTACCAATTCGTTTAAAGAGATTCAGTATAGGAAATTATCGTTATTAGAACCAAGTTATTTTGTAATCAGACTTTACCTTGTTAATTATGTATTAATTAATTATGTATTATGTTCGATTTAACAACTAACAACATTCCCATACCCAAAGGGTATGTGTAAAAGGGTATGTGTGTAGTCGTATTGGATAATTTATTCCTTGTGCACATATGGACACCGTCTAAGTACAACTACATACCATTTTGGTTATGTTGTAACATTTCATTAATTGGAGGTTAATTTTATTTATTTAAATATAAAATTTTTTTCTGACTTTCTTCCTTTAATATGTCTTGTTTGTTCTACTACTAATTATGTAGTAGGAAACGTAGTATTTATATCTAAAGTAAATAGAGTGAGTATATTAAGTTCTCAATTTATTTTTGGGACATCTTTTATGGTTAATTACGAAACGACACTTATTTACAACTGAGCCAGAGACTAATTACGAGACCTTTATCTAAACCAAGGTTACCGACCAGAAAGGGTCAACGAATTAAAGTTTCTGACGTCTACTTTTAAAGTTGTATTTACCTGTATTAGTAGTTCTTTACTCTATGAGTGGTTGAACTTACTAATAACAGTAGGACAAACGTAAAGATAAAGAGTGTCCTCAAAATCAATTTTATAAAAAAAATTGTCAAAGTACGAACTTTTAAAACAGAAAAGATTAAATTGTTCTTCGGGGTAAGTCCCCGTTTTAAACGTTTCATTAATGGTACCTCTCCAGTGTAATAAAGTTGTAAACAGTCCCTGGTAGAAATAGGGACATCTTGTATACACGGGAGTAAGGTGAGATGACTAGACACGGGGTTTCCGGGGACTACCACGAGAACTACGTCAGTTGTAATAAGAAAAGAAATTCGTAGAATTTCGTATAACGATTTTTTATTAGGACACCGTAGATGAGATGACTTGAATCAGTGTATAGTTACAGTTTCGGTGTAACCGTTACGTAATCTTACAATCCTATCTCAAGTAAAGAAGAGAGATTAATAATAAATTCGTTAGTATAAAGAACAAAATATTAAGAGAAAACCCTCAACACTATGTATCAAGTTTTTAGACGGCTCACGATGACCCTATAAAGAGGGAACTGGATGACTTAATTGAGGACTTTTTCTTGACAAGCAATTTAAATAAATTGTTGTAGAGAGAAAGGTAAAAATAATTCTTTATACGTTGTTTTACTTTTGTGGGTCATAGTTAAAACGATCACAAAGATGTCTACCTTGAGTAAGAATCGTCAGTCAGTAACTCCCTCGGGACCTGGTCCACGGTCTTTAACTTAAGATCTACGTCTCGTGAGACTGTGAAAAACAGGAAAATTCCTTGAGTACCCATGAGAGACAAGTCTCAGTTCGAATAAGTGGAGACTTTACCCAAGTATCATTTTTTTTTTTTGATATGTAGTCTCTCCTGTCCTCATTCTCCGACACGTCGGTCCTTACGGGTATCTCCATTGTACCAGTCGGACCCTTTATTCTACGGTAACAATCCGTGTGCCCCCCGTCCCGACGGTGACGTGGGTATGTCGTCGGGGACGGAGGTACTCGACCTCTTAGAGGGTGGTCTCGTTCGTACTGGGACACACAACGTTGACGACGGTCAGACACGGTGGTGTTCGTGAAGTGTGTGTGGAGTCTACACCGGTGGTAAGGGAAGAGGTCGAACTCGTCGGGGTTAATAGACGACGAAAGTGAGGACAAGTGGACCCGTCCCTTTTCTACAGACTCCAACAACATGGTGTCTCTACCCCGGTTTTGGTTTCAACTTGGGGATCCCACTTTGGTTCCTTTTCCTTTCCTTTAGAGGGGTAAGTCGACGTGTTCGGTGTCTAATTTAGGAGTTCTAGTCGAACCATTTAGACACCTTATAGACTTATCTATTGTTTAGAAAGTGTTGACTCTGGACAGATTGAAATCGTTACCTGAAACCCTCGTTCATGTGTGTTCTTAACCCTGTCCAGTCTCAGACTCGACGGGTATATCACGAGTGTCATCCGAGTCTCAGGATGGATCTCCATAACCTCCCGGAGGACCTCTCCACCTCCAACCAAAACCGAGTGACACCTTCGTCCCCGTGACTATCTCCTCCGGGGTCCTTTTATAAGAATAATGGTAATAAAAATAAACGAACAAAGTAAAGTAATTCAACAACAAAATACGAAATTAAAAAAATATAAAGATGAAAACAGTAAAACACCCCCAAAAAAGAACGAAAACATAAAACAACACAAGACAAAACAGAAAAATAGCAAAAACAAACAAATACAATCGAAAAATTTCAAACCGAAGACCAAAAACGAAAACAATCAAATGAGAAATAACTAGTAAAAGTAGAAACTCAAGAAAACAAACAAGAGAATAAAAACAATGGTACCCCAAAAAAATTAGGACAAAGAAACAAAGATGAATCTTACCAAAACAAAAATAGTAAACAGACCCCAAACCAAACAGACAAACAAAAGAAAAAACACCCAACGACAACAACCATAAACAAAAACAAAAACGATAAACAGGAGTCAATATAAATAAACACAAAAGAAAAAGGAAAAAAGAGACCGGTGTAACGTATCGAACACCAGAGAAGTAAGGGACCGGTCCCCACCCCGGACCCGGAAGATACCCTCGTGGCTCAGGTCCTACAATCTGGTGGTCTCTTAAGGGTCCGGGTCTCTTATCATTAGTCATATACGAAAGAAATCCCAAAGGTAGTGTTGTGATTTTGGACCAAGATGGTTGTCGAACGTCCAAGGTCACGTTCTATGGAGATCGGTTTGTTGGTCGTTCTGTCCTTGTGTCGAGGTGGATAGTCGTCTGTTCGACGGATTTCACTATCATTCGAATGTCTGTGGGGTTTCGTGTGGTGCACTGTGCCGGGACGGTATTCTCTCTTCTAAGTCGAGGTGGGTGGTCCCACGTCCGTAGTCAGAGAGGGAGGTCTTTCAGGTGAGTTCGACGATCTGGTCGGAATAAGTGGTACCCTTCTCTTCTCTTTCTCTTTGATGTTGGGACGTCAGACTTCTTTCCTCTGGTGTTTGTGTCATTTGACCTGTTTTACTCTGTTGTCACTTTATTCAATGACCACATCCTCGTTCCATTTTTGGGTATTCTGGTTTATTTACTTCTCCTTTTTCCTTGAGATGGACTTTTTCTTAAGTCTCATTACTATCATTTCTACTAGGTTCGACAGTCTTTATCTTCCCTCCGTGTCCAGTTCTTCTATGTTCTTTACAAATTGTTCCTGGGTCTCTTGACTTCTTGTTTTTTTAGTTATACAAGTAACACACATTAATTGTTGTGTTATTGACTTTACTTTTTATGTGACCTTCCTTAGTTATCATCTGATTGACTCGAACTTCTGACCTATTCACTCGATCTTCTATCTTATGACCTTTATTGATGAAGTCTCGTCTTATGTCTTATTTCTTACTTTTCTTTACTCTTCTCAAAGTCTCTGGAGACCCTGTTGTAATTTGTGTAGGTAGGAGTTTAATAACCCCAGAGTCTTCTTCTTCTTTTTCTCTTTCATGGACTCTTTTATCAACCTCTTTAATATCTTCCTCTGAAGGGATTGGACCCTTTCCTTTATCAATGGGTTCAGACCCTTTACGTTATTCAGGTTATGTCCCATTTGGATTCCTCTTTGTACGGTTCTGTGTATAAATAGTTTGGTCGTTTTTAACTTATGTTTCTTTTTTATAATTGTCGTTACCTTCTCGTTGTTCATTGTATGACCCTTTAGGAGTACTCCAATAGTCGACAAAAAAGTAGTGTTTGAGACTTCCGGTCTTACCTCACCACACTATATAAATTTCACTTCCCTTCCCTTTTTGGATGTTGGTTCCAATGAGATAGGTCGTTTTTATAGTAAGTCTAAGGTACCTCTTTGCTTCAAAATGTCTCGTTCGTTTTCGATTTTCTTAAGTCGTAGTGGTTTGGTCGAAAGGTTGTTTACGATTTCCTTAAAGAGATCCACCCTTTGTATTCTCTTCATTTTTCTGGATGTTTTTGGTTTGTTAATACTTTTACCACTACCCTTGTACGAATAACTATTAGTGTAATTTACTTTCACTTAATTCACGAGGTTGGTTTTCTGGGTCTGACTGACTTACCTAATTTTTTTTTTTTTTTGTTGAGTACATATACGACAGAAGATCTCTGAGTGAAGTCTGGATGTATCACTGACTTTCCCTCCCCTACCTTTTTCTATATACTACGTTTATCGTTTGTTTTCTTCCGACCTTATTGTTATGAGTATAGTATTTTTTATTTTTGTTAATCTTCTATGTTCTTTCCTGGGATGTATTTCTAATTCCTTAGTTAGGAACTTCTTTTTAATTTTTAACATTTATAAATATATAGGTTGTCTCTTTGAGGTGTATTCCGTTTCCAATTATCTGTATTTTTTACTTTAACTGTCAGTGTGTTATTATGACCCCCTGAGTCGTGAGGTCGATGTGGTCACTTATCTAGTAGGTCTGTCTTTTAATTATTCCTTTGTGTTAAGAATGTACTGTGTAATCTGGTCTATCTGAATTATCCATAAATATCTTGTCAGTCACCTGACGTTCCTCTAGTTTGGTCAGTCAGTGTTTCCTTTAGTTGGGACTTATAAGTAATCTTCTTGACTACGACTTGGACTTCGACATTATGAAACCGGTAGACTATACTTCTCGACTGAGTGACCTTTTCTGGTACTACGACCATTTCTAACTTCCGTCCTCCTCTTCCTCCGCTGTCTCCTACTCTACCAACCTATCGTAGTGGTTGAACAACTTGTACTCAAACTCGTTCGAGACCCTCTATCACTTCCTGTCCCTTCGGACCGTACGACGTCATGTACCCCAGTGTTTCAGTCTGCACTGAATCGTTGATTTGTTGTTGTTGACTTGTAAGGTAGACTTTCGTCGTCTTATGTGTAAGAAGGGTTCACGTGTGTTTGTAAGAGGTCCTCTAAAAGAGAACCCAGTGTTTAGTTCGGAGTCATTTAAATTGTTTTAACTTTAAAATAGTTCATAGAAAAGATTTGTGTTTCGATACTCCAATCTTTAGTTAATGTCCCCATTAACTAAGGGACCACCAGGTTACCAATTCTAAACTGAAAGTTACGTCCCTCACACCCAAGTCAGGAACTAGACCCTCGATTCTAGTGTATGTGGAACTCCGGTTTTATGACTTTATGTTTTGTCTTCGTTATAAGATTTTTCAAATTATTTCTTAAATTTTTACCAAGTGTAGTTATTTATTTAGACATTTTTATATTAATAATGTCCTTTTTTACACTTTTTTTTGTGTTTGTGTAGTTTCTATTTTTTATACGATAAGTTAAGTCAAGTCAGCGAGTCAGTACAGGCTGATAAACACTGGGGTACTTGGTGTAATGCTGTCCGGAGGAACAGGTAGTGGTTGAGGGCCTCAGGTGGGTTTGGGTACAGGTAACTCAGCCACTACGGTAGGTTGGTAGAGTAGGAGACAGCAGGGGAAGAGGAGGACGGGAGTTAGAAAGGGTCGGAGTCCCAGAAAAGGTTACTCAGTCGAGAAACGTAGTCTACCGGTTTCATAACGTCAAAGTCGAAGTTATAGTCAGGAAGATTACTTGTGGGTTCTGAATAGAGGAAATCCTACCTGACCAACCTAGAGGAACGTCAGGTTCTCTGAGAGTTCTCAGAAGAGGTTGTGGTGTCAAGTTTGCGTAGTTAAGAAGTCACGAGTCGAAAGAAATATCAGGTTAAGAGTGTAGGTATGTACTGGTGATCTTTTTGGTATTGGAACTGATCCGCCTGGAAACAACTGTTTCATTACAGAAACGAAAAGTTATACGATAGATTCAACAAGTGTTGAAAGGAAGGTTCCTCATTCGTGGAAAATTAAAGTACCGACATTAGTGGTAGACTTCCCTAAAACCTCGGGTCTTTTTATTTCAGTCGGTGACAAAGGTGACAAAGGTGAGAAAGGGGTAGATAAACGGTACTTCACTACCCTGCTCTACGGTCCTAGAAGCAAAAGACTTACAACTCGAAATTCAGTTGAAATAGACAGAAGAGAAAGTGAAAGTAGTTCCCGAGAAATCAAGAAGTGAAAGACGGTAATCCCACCACAGTAGACGTATAGACTCCAATGACTATAAAGAGGACCGTTAGAACTAAGGTCAAACACGAAGGAGGTCGGGTCGTAAAGAGTACTACATGAGACGTATCTTCGATTTATTCGTCCCACTGTTATATGTGGGAACTGTATGAGGAAAAGGATATACCTTGGTCAGACAACAAGATACAGGTCGAGATTGACAACGAAGGACTGGACGTATGTCCAAAGAGTTCTCCCTCCAGTCCACCAGACTATAAGGGTAGAGAAAGTCTTAAAGAGTGTCAAATAACGCTAGGTGTGTCAGTTTCTGAAACCGTATCAGTTATTTCGTCTTTATCTACAAAAAGACCTTGAGAGAACGAAAAAACTACTAGGTCACTTACAACCTTCAAACTAGAGACCAAGGGGACGGAAAAGATTTTGGTCGAACTTATAGACCTTCAAGTGACAAGTGCATTACGACTTCGGACCGAACCTCTTAAAATTCGTAATGAATTGATCACACACTCTACTCATGTTAAAACGTGATCAAACTTGTAAAAAACTGTGACGGAAAGAAACCCTAACCTTACTTTTGACTGGAAAAGGTCAGGACACCGAAGGTTTAAACGACCGTATAACTCACACCGTGAAAGTGTCGTAGTAGAAAGTCCTAAACTTTGTCGAGTTGACCTTAAGGTAGTGGAGGTGATCGAAACAAGTCTCATTACGAAAGATTCCGGGTGAACTGAAGTGTAAGGTCCTACAGACCGAGATCCATTCACTAGTGTAGTAGTTCTAATAGACCCAGTACTTCTAGAAAAAAACACGTCAAGAAACCACATAAGAACGGTGGAGTAGAATTATAGAAGACGAAGACAATCCAGGTATGGTAAAGACAGGAAATAACTCGGGTAGAAACGTACTTTACAAGGGAACCATAGAGATTAAAAGAACTTCTCAAGAGATGAGAAAGGGTAAGATAACAAAAGGAGATAAAGAAACGTAACTAGCGACTCCTTTATTGGTTCTCAAGTGACTCCTTTAGTTTCTCCATTAGTTTTTGTGGATCTTTGTTTACTGTTACTTTTGTGTTTCTGGGTTTTATATACCTTACGTCGTTTTCGTCAAGATTCTCCCTCTAAATCTTATGTTAGGATAGAGTTTTTTTTTAAGTATATTTGTTGAATTGGAATACGAATTTCGTTGATCTGTTTCTTCTTATTTTTTATTATTGTCTTCTTTTCTTTAATGTTTTTAGTCTCGTCTTTATTTACTTTCTCTTTACTTTTTTTATCATCGTTTTTAGTTATTTTTATTTTTCACTAATAAACTCTTATATTTGTTTCAATTATTTAGAAATCGGTCTGAGTACTTCTTTTTTACCTTCTCCTGTGTTCAGTTATTTTAATCTTTAATTTTTCCTCTCATTGTTGACTATGGTGTCTTTATGTTTCCTAAAGATGTCGTTGGTAGACGTACTTTACAAGGGAACCGTAGAGGTCTGAAGAATTTCTCTAGAGATCAGAAGGGGTAAGATCACGAAAGGAGATAAAGAAACGTAGCAGACGAATTCTTCTGAAAGAAATAGAGGATCGATAACGGACCTTGAGACGTAAATCAAGTCATATTGAAAGGGAAAGAGGAAACGGAAAGCAAAGAGAAGAGAGTCGATAAACATTCCGGAGAAGTCTGTTGGTGAAACTGAAGAACACAAAGAAAGAGAACTCCAACTAAAACCAGTGATGGAGGACATGTTACAATGTTTGGAGACAGGTATCGAGGAGTCCGTGAGATAGTCTAGATCCGGGAACTTAAATAAGTAGTAGAGGTGACATATTAGTATTCTATAAACTAAATATAGTATGGACTTACCGGATCTCCGAAAAGGATAAAAGAAGTGAAACTCGAACTTAAAACGTTATTCCTCGACTAATAGACTTGGTGTCAATGGGGGTCAGAACAAAAACGACTGACATATCTCGAAGGGGTAGAAACCTATGGTTCATATAATAGTTAGACTGAAACCATAACTGGTAGATTACTAAAGGTACACATCTCAGTAGAGATCACAACAACCTTTTTCCACAAACAATACTGGTCATACAAGAGAACTGTTTTAACAATCGGAAACGGGACGAAGTAAAACATGAGGTTCCGGTTTGACGGACAATGAAATTCAGAGAAAACTGTAGGATGAAAAAGTAAGGTTAGGGGACACTACTTTTCTTATAGAAAAACCACAAACAAGGTCCTCCAGAATATCCAGAAGTAATCTTAGAAAGTCGAAGTCGAAGAAGTTGTAATCACTAACCTCGTGTCTCAACTTAATGATTTTACAACTTACTAAACGGAACCTTTGTTTGTCTAGTAAGACAGTAAAAACTGTGACGTACGTTCATGACGTAAAGTCTATGAGAACAATGTTACTCCAGATGAGGTAAAGAATGGTGTTAACATCAAGATTATCATTAGACTTAATTTAAATGTGTAAGGGTAGGTAACATCAGGTGACTCAGAATTAAAACTATAAGTGAGAACGGTAGAGGGCGAACTGGTGTAGATTAAATGGAACTAAGTACCTGGATCATAAAGTCCAAGGATACGTTATAACAAGAAATATCGTAGTCTGGAATGAAACTGATGGTTCTCTCTCAATAAAGAATCCATCCAACTTTGTTCTCAGACCCCGGGAGCTTCTCCTCCTTCCCCAGACCCCGGGAGTTCTTTCTCTTTTCTTGTCTTGAAAAAAGATGTAAGGAGACAGAGTCATTGTATTATACAAAAAAGAATTCGAGACTCAACAATGTCGTTGTTATATAAAACGGACTCGAATTGAAAGAAATTTGGATCTCGATAACTAATGTGTTGTTTTGTTGAGTAGAAAGAGTTCTCATACAAAAAGGAATTCGAGACATGACTACTAACATTTTATTGTTACATACAACGAGCTCCTGTACAAAGAGGAGAAATTATCCTTGGAAGACTGATTAGGACGATAGAATTCTACATACAAAACCCTCACCCAGACCATTCTGGAAAGATAACAATCATTGGTTAACTTTTTCATATATTCCGGAACCATTCTGGTCGCTCACCCCGTGAGAGACAGGGGAAGACTCCATATACAGTCTTCAAAAAAGATAGGGAAAAGGTGACATTATTTTGAGACGATGTGTTTTCAAGACTCACTAGTTCGTAAGAGAGACCGGAGTCTGACTTTAAAAGAGGAGGTCTCTGGTGTTTAGGCTGTGGGAAGTGACCTCCGATAGTTGGTCTGCGTAGATGTTGATTCGTAGCAAAAGTGAAACAACGTCGGAGAAGTAAGAAAGACCTCGATAAAGAGACGAGAAGAGGTCATTGTATAACCTGTGGAAGGTTGGACCCCCAAGTAGAAGTCCACAGTATAGAAAACCGGAAAAGTAGGATAAGTACCCCAAAGGTTCCGTTCTTATGTCTTCACCAAACGGTAGGAGAAGAGGTCACCTGGTGCAAAACAGTCTTGAGAGGTTAGGACCCAGTGTGACGTACCGTACCGAGTATCGAAGTAAATCAATAACCCGAAGTAACTTAATGTGTTTCGAGACTAGGTACACTAGTCTTCGTCTTCTCTTATTCTTCTCCACTGTTATTATGTGTCTTCTTGCCAAGTTTTTTGTAGAAATACTGGACCTTATAGTGTTACCCCACTAGTGAGTGGATCTCGGTCCTCACAATTCAGTACCCACAATCCTTTGTAATGATGTTTATTTCGATTACTTCCGCTACCTTAAGGTCAACTTGATAAAGTTTAGGTTTTTATACTACGACAATTTAACGACGTAACTTATACGGTCGTTTAAACCTTTTAAGTCGTCACCGGTGTCCTGACCTTTTCCGGTCAAAAGTAAGGTTGGGGTTTCTTTCCGTTACGGTTTCTTACAAGTTTGATGGTACGTTAACTCAAGAAAAGTATACGATTTTTTCATTAGGAGTTTTAGGAAGTTTACCGAAGTCGTTATATAGTTGGTTCTTGAAGGTCCACATATTCGATCTAAGTCTTTTCCTTTTCCTTGGTCTCTAGTTTAACGGTTGTAAGCAACCTAATATCTCTTTCGTTCTTTTAATTTATATATATTTATATATTTATATATATTTATATATATATATATATATATATATCGAAGTAACTGATTCGATTTCGAAAACTGACACACCTAGTGTTGTTTGATACCTTTTGAGACACTCTCTACTTTTATGGTCTGGTGGAATGGACAAAGGACTCTTTGGATATACGTCCAGTTCTTCGTTGTCAGTCTTGGCCTGTACCTTGTTGTCTTACCAAGTTTTAACTATTTCCTCATTCAGTTCCGACATACAACAGTGAGACGAATAAATTGAAGATACGTCTCATGTAGGACACTTTACGGTCTGACCTACTTACTGTTCGACCTTAGTTCTGACGACCCTCTTTATAGTTATTGGAGTCTATACGTCTACTGTGGTGGGAATACCGTCTTTCACTTCTGCTTGGTCTCAGAGAACTGTTTTCACTTTCTCCTCTCACTGTTTCAACCGAATTTTGAGTTGTAACTTTTTTGATTCTAGTACCGTAGAGCAGGGTAGTGAAGTACCGTTTATCTACCCCTTTGTTACCTTTGTCACTGTCTGAAATAAAAGAACCCGAGGTTTTAATGACGTCTACCACTCACGTCGGTACTTTAATTTTCTACGAACGAGGAACTTTCTTTTTGATACTGGTTGGATCTGTCGTATAATTTTTCGTCTGTAATGAAACGACTGTTTCCAGGTAGATCATTTTCAATACTAAAAAGGTCATCAGTACATACCTACACTCTCAACCTGATATTTCTTTCGACTCGTGACTTCTTAACTACGAAAACTTGACACCACGACGTCTTTTGAGAACTCTCAAGGAACCTGACATTCCTCTAGGTCGGTCAGTTAGGATTTCCTTTAGTCGGGACTTATAAGTAACCTTCCTGACTACGACTTCGACTTTGAGGTTATGAAACCGGTAGACTACGCTTCTCGATTGAGGAACCTTTTCTGGGACTACGACCCTTTTTAACTTCCGTCCTTCTCTTCCCCTATTGTCTCCTACTCTACTAAGCTACCGTAGTGGTTGAGTTACCTGTACTCAAACTCGTTCGAGACCCTCAACCACTACCTGTCCCTTCGGACCGTATGACGTCAGGTACCCCAACGTTTGACAGCCTGTACTGACTCGTTGACTTAACTTGACTTCCTTATTAATGATAACTGTAACTTATAATATAATAGAATATTACATGTTTCCCTGTAGTCCTTACCATTTCAGTAAAAAATTTTTAAGATCTGATGGATGAATTTTTTTTTTTAAGAGGATTAAAGATCAAAGGGACGAAGAAGGAACTGAAGTCCGGTATCGACGACAAAATTGATGACGTTACAAGGGTGGGACATTAGACGACATTTAAAACCTCGGTTGTAGATTTTATTATCACGTATCCTAGAAACACCTCTGGAATCTAAGAGAGGAGACTCAATAACTTACAACCGGTACGTTTCACGTTCCTGAAAACGACTGTAGTGAAAAGAGGAAAAGGTGAATACCAAAACTCACCTTAAAGAGTATCCACTTCAAAGGGAATTCACTTAATGACTATGTACCTTTACTGTCAGATTACAAGTAACTGAATTTTTTTTAAAAAAATTACATAACAACAGACCCGTCTCCCCCATGACACGATATCGAGAAGTAACGTCATACGGCGTGTATGACGTGTCTCTTTACACCCTAGAATCAAGAACTGGTTACTGGATTGAGTACAGGGGATGTAATCTTCTACCCAAGAAATGGTAACCTGGTGGTCCCTTCTTGTGTAACTAAAAATAGTTACTACTCATATTACCGTCTGAATCTACCGTTGGATACCAACGAAGAAGACCCTGGGGGATATTAAGTTTACAACCACACAAACTATAACAGGGATTCCAGAGACTCTGAAAAGAGTCATGAAAAGTAAGAAAAATGAAATAAGACGAGAAGTCTTCAATAACGGTGGTAAAATAAAAGGACGAGCGACTAAGGAAAAAGACGAAGTATATAAGGCAATAACTAAAGAGGATCTCATAAAAATTAAAGTCATTAACACGACAAACAGAGACATACAAATAAGAAATTTAGAAGATCAAGAAACAATTAACTAAGAACGTAAAAGAGGTGACAAAAGTTCCAAAAACTAGTAGAAATGACAGTAAGACTTAAGAAAAAGTCCATCAAACGGATAAAGAAAAAGTAAATAAACCTGAAGATACAAAGATCAAACAAGGAAGTAAACATATCATAAGAGACGGAAAAGTAATAAAAATAAATTTGAATGACACAAACTCCAGAGAAAAGGGGTCCGAAGTTCCGACTTAAGAAAGAAGGAAAACCAAAGACGGGGTGATACCAACCACGTCACCAAACACATTCGAAACATATCCCACTCTAAACACGGTTTAAAAAACTAATAAACAAACAAAGAAAAAGGAAACTACGTGTTCCGATTCACTCCACCATTAGGACAGACGATTACTAATCCAAACATAAAAAGAAACAAACAACAAATCTACTCCGACGTGTCCCACGATGACCACCAACCCACTACTGACCATAACATAAGTTCACCAAAGGAAACACACTCAAGAGTGATAAACTATATGGGATCCCAATCAAGAGACCATCAGATCCCAGAACCTCAGTCACAAGGGTGAGGTTTCCGAGTCCCGAACGAGAGACCAGTACTTTTTCTAAGGTGTGCACCAAACAATACCGTAATTCACTCTAATTTTATTTTAGGTTTTTGTTCTTTAGTTTCTACTTCGGGTCTATTTACCGTCAATGTTTTATCCATGTATTATTAATTTTATTACCTTATATGTGTATATGTATATGTATATGTATATGTGGGTACTCGTTTCAGTTTTATCAGGTTGTTTTGATTTCGTGTTATCTAACTGGACCTCTTGTTTTCTTTAGTTTTTAGTATAAAGGGTCAATTCTTGTTTTGATTGATTTCGTGTTTCACCTTTTGTTTTGATGTCGTTCCACGGTCTACCCCTTTATTTTGTTACTTTTGTTTTGATTGTTTATACAACTCTCCTTTCCTTTCGTTCTTTTCTTTCTTTCTTGTATATACGTTTCAATTTCTCTCCGTTTACTTCTTCTAAATATATGTAATTTCTAATTGACGTTCCCCTTTTCTTGTAGTCCTTTCCGTTTGTTTCCTTATTTGCATCTTTTTTATATTGTCCAAATTTTTTAATTTTCAATTTTAATATTTTTTCTCTTTTCTTTCTTTTTTACCTTCTTCTTTCTTTTTTCCTTTTACGGGGTCTTGAAATTTTCGGGTTACATCTCCGTCTCCAAATATTGTTGCCATTTTTCACACTGAATTATACGTGCATATGTATGTGTGGGTATTCGTTTTATTTTTGTCAGGTAGTCTTTATTTCATGTCATCTAGTTGGGTCCTTTTGTTTTTAATACAGATGGTCATGTTTTGATTTCGTATTTGACCTTTTGTTTTGATTACGTTCCACGGTTAACTCCTTATTTCGTTACTTTTATTTTAATCGTTTACGTAAACTCTCCTTTCCTTTCTTTCTTTTCTTTCTTGCTTATCTACAAGTTTCAATTTATCTCCATCTATTTCTTCTAAATATATGTAATTTCTGATTGACGTTCCACTTTTCTTGTCATCCTTTTCGTTTGTTTCCTTATTTACATCTTTTTTATTATTATCCAAATTTTTTAATTTTGTTCTCTTTTCTTTTATTTCCTTTTACTGGGTCTTCACGTTTTCGGGTTGCATCTCTGTCCCTAAATATTGTTGTTATTTTTTACACTGACTCTTTTTTTTCTTTTCTTTTTCGAGTTGTCAAATTAACCTAAAGTGTAACGGTTATTTTTGCTGTCGATGTTATCCCATCCCCACCGCCCCCCTCCCCCCCTTAGGTTTTCTCAGTCTAAGATTAGACCAGGATGAGGAGAACAAGAACGGAGGTTCTAGGTGTTGATAGTCTTGATCACGTAAAAGAAAACACCCTCGAGAGTCACGGGAAAATATATAAGGTATCTGTCACTTAGACGGATCGACTAACACACTTAAATTAAACGTCGAACATGTCGACCACCCTTCCAAAACCCAGAAGAAGGAATCAGTGTGATGGGGACCCAAAGATAACACCAAAATAAAGGTGGAGACGTACACACAACAGGTGACCCAAAACGAGGAACTCCGACGGGACCTCCTGAACTCAAACGGGGACACTCCCGGTCAACACCTCCACCACGTCGGCGAACCCAGTGTCCCCAAGACCGTCGTGGTCCATGAGTCGCCTCAACCGTCGATCCCGTCGTCCTTAATATCACGAGATCTTCCCATACCGTTGATCATAACCGGTTATGCGAGGTCATAGGAACGGAAAACTCTATTGGATAGGGAGGGACTGTCTCTTCGGACCGTCCGGTGTCAGATGTCCCAACGTTTCCCAGCCTGTGATGGCTTCGCGGGGACGTGTGTATCTACGTTCCAAAAAAAAAAAAAAAAAAAAGCGAACACCGTCGAAACAGGGTCACTCTCAACTCGTACTTCCATCACGTCGACGAACCGAACTCCACTGGGACCACCGCGGTTTACACGTCCCTGTACCTGACGGAGGTGGTGTCCTCAATACCGAGATAGTCTCAGAAAAAAGGTCGGAGAACATCGACCGTTTGTCTTCCGGAGAAACCGGTCAGAAAGAGGTATCGAACCGGGTAAGTTTGTGAATCACCCGAGGGAACGGGTCCCAGGAAGAGACGACAAGACGCACAGTCCGTGTATTTCCCATGGGGAACGACCCCAGGATGAGACATCTAGTCACTCAGTCCGTGAATTTCCCCGTGGGACCGACCCCAGGATGAGACATCAAGTCACGTAGTCAGCAAACTACCCAGTCGGAGAGATATAACAAGTCGACGGTTACGACCGCACACCCCCACCTCTCTCCGATATCATCACCGAAGTGGGGGATACGTACTGAGTGGTCATAACGGAACGAAGGTACCGAAGGGTCGAAAGGAGGTGTCCATAAAGGGTGGTGTCAGAGGAGGGAGTGTAGGGGAGCTAGACAGAGAGGCGTCAGTAGTCTTCGAGAGCGGGTCCCTAACGGGGTGTTAGGGATTTGAGGTTGAGGGTCACCGACACGGAAAGTCCCCTGGACGCAGGGACAGATCCCATGCACACCGACGCGTTCCTGACAGACTAAGAGTGAGGTAAATCCGACGGTGACTAGTCGCCAAAGTGACAGTCGGAATTTACAAAGAGGAGACTGAGTCTGTTAGCGGGGCTACACACGAAGTCAAGGGGGTGGGTGGAGCCCGTCCTGGTCAGGATGATTGTGAGGACAAAAGGGGGGATCAAGGAAACAGGATGACTCAAAACACACCCAGATATATACGAGAAGGTGACCAGTCCGTAAGGACAGGTGAGAGTCGACCATAAGACGTAAGCGGAGACACAGACTTCCACATAAGGACTACATAGGTACCTCTCTCTACATGAGGTGTAGGTGGATGAGGAGGTGGCAGAACAAGAGGGGACGGAACCAAAGTGAGAACATGAGTGAATTCGTAATTTTGGGAGGGGAAGTGGTTAAAGATGGGGGTGGAGTTTTATTATTATTATTATTATTTTATTTTTTAGGTCATGTGTCAATTCAAAAAACACTTTCGCCTTCAAATAGCTTCTAAACCCTGCAGATCCTTTCGTGACGAGGTAAATTAGTCCACACGAACAGGTTATCCGTATCGAGAGGTCTGTCTCTCGGGTCACTAACACTTCCCTATCCCTCCTGAAAAAGACTCACCAATGACTCAACCCCAGTCCTCACGACCTAAGACACCAATCAAATCCTAAAGGGAAGAACCACCCTTCAAGGTAATGAATGTGACAACATTGGTTGAAAGATAGTTTTCACTCTTAATCCCCCCTTCCTTCCCACCCTCAGGCACCCCAACCCGTGCTGACTCGCTGAAGTGAGAGTTAAAAGTGAAAGTACGTAACCTCTTCCTTTACCGTTGGGTGAGGTCATAAGAACGGACCTCTTAGGGTCCCTGTCTCCTCGGATCACCCGACGGTAGATACCCCAACGTGTCTCAACCTGTGCTGACTTCGTTGAATCGTCGTTGAATCGTCGTCGTCCTTTCGTGACGTGTAAGGTAGTAGAGAGATGTAAGAAGGAAGGGAAAAGGGTAAAGAAGTTAGAGAAGGGGAAGGGACAAGTTTAATTAAGTCATACCAGGAGACAGTTAGTCCTGTCCGACCCTACACGATGTCATGTTTTTCGGGAGTTTGGTTAGCGAATTTTGTTTGTAAATATACCCTTACTCTGGAAGTGACTATACGAAACTTTCACGGGTGTCTCTATTAAACTTGGAATTCGAGATGTATATATAGAAAATATGGTCCATATATCTTTTATTAATGTTATACGGTTCCTCCTGGAATATCAAGGGATTTTCCTCTTAAAATAAAACCGGACACACACACACACAATCAGACAGTCAATATAGGTTGACAAACGTTGGGGACATCGGGTGGTCCGAGGAGACAAGTACTTTGAGAGGTCCGTTCTTATGACCTCCCCATCGGTAAGGGAAGAGGTCTCCTATAAGGGTTGGGTCCCTAACTTGGACCCAGAGGACGTAACGTCCGTCTAAAAAAATGGTTGACTCGGTGGTCCCTTCGAGGATAAACCCGGACGACGACGACGATTCAGCGAAGTCAGCACAGGCTGAGACACACTGGGGTATCTGCCGTCGAGTGGTCCGAGGGGGCAGGTACCCTAAGAGGTCCGTTCTTGTGACCTTACCCAACGGTAAAGGAAGAGATTACGTCCTTTCATTTTTCACTTTCACTTCAACGAGTCAGCGCTGGGGTATCTGACGTCGGGTGGTCCGAGGAGACAGGTACCCTAAAAGGTTCGTTCTCATGACCTCACCCCACGGTAACGGAAGAGGCGATAAACCCGGATTACCAACGTTTTAATCCTGAACGAAGTCTTAGTACATCCCTGTTTTTTTTTAAGTCTATGAAATTTAAGATGTGGGGTAAGAGTTTATGAGACTAACCCACCCAGACTACATGTAAGGTCCTGAAATTTAAAAATTGTTCGAGGGGTCCATGATCACTTTCAATAGGTCCAAACTTTTGATGGGGAGATTAAGTCCGTAGTCGTTTGATATCCGGAGTTCGGTTCAATTGGGACGGTAGACAAAAACATTTATTTCAAATTAATCTTACACCCGTACGGGTGAGTAAATACATAACACATACCTACAAAAATACGACATTACCGTTTCAACTTTATCTTTGGTATATCGGGTATTTTACATTTCATAAGCAATAAACCAGGACATATCCTTTTCAAGTGTCTGGCAACGGAGAACAGATAAAGTACTGATTAAAGGTCTTCAGTACAATAGTGAACACCACCTTTGATTCATTCCGTTACATCAAATAGTGATAACTTTTGTTATTATGGACCTGACTTAAGAAACGTTAGAAATAGAAGTGTACTCTTTTTACTAAGAAAAATTATATATGTTCATTGTTCGGTTTAAAAAAGGACTCAATGTGACGGGGGACTACCATCTTTACAATTTAGTGTCTACAAATTAGTCTAATCCACAATTCTCTTGTTGGGTGAGGTCACAAGAACGGACCTCTTAGGGTCCCTGCCCCCTCGGACCACCCGACGGCAGATACCCCAGTGTATCTCAGCCTGTACTGACTTCACTGAATCGTCGTCGTCGTCATAACAATGAGTTAAGGACTTTAGTCAGAGATCTAAACCATTGTCCCTGAAATCCTTAGTCGAGTGCACCGTCTTGACTCATCTTGATTTACCGGAACCTCTTCCGACCGTTAAAATTATTCTTAATCTTACAGAAGGGAAACACTTTAAGAAAATAGAAGTTTCCGATAATTGAGAGACATACATGTTAATCTGTCAGCAAATAGGGTTCCACCATATAAAAGAACCCCTGTAAAACCGGTAAACACTACGATACAGTAGTGGTGTTGACTTCTTGTTGCGATAGTTACACCAGTTTTAATGTACACGTGAGTGATACACTACTTTCCTTCCCTTCGAATTTGTCCTTAGTCTTACGTATGTTTGTACGGTTTCACTAAAGATTCCCCCTGACGTGTGGACAACCGTTATTACTCAATCGTCTCCTATTTTGGTAATTAAAGGGGGAAATTTATAACTGATTTTAGGAGGTTCTTCGAAAATTTTGTACTGTCGGTTTAGGAGGGACCGGGAACTGGGGAGGGAATCTGGGGGGAGTTGGGTGGGCTGTGTAATACTGGATTGTCCGTCGTCACGAAAAAAAGAAAAATTCAAGACGTTCACTAAAAGACACGTTGATTCCAATTCTTGATGAGAAGATGTCGTCAAAGAGTTTAAAATTCCATATAAGTTTAGTGGTCCCCTAGAAAGTCTACACGTGTTACTAAGTCACCCAGACACTACTTTGGACTCTTACTAAGGAGTCAAGTCAGTGAGTCAACACAGACTGAGGAACGCTGGGGTACTTAGCGTCGTGCGGTCCGGAGGGACAGGTAGTGGTTGAGGGCCTCAAGTGAGTTTGAGTGCAGGCAGCTCAGTCGCTACGGTAGGTCGGTAGTGTAAGAGACAGCAGCGGAAGAGGAGGACGGGGGTTAAGGAGGGTCGTTGTCTCAGAAAAGGTTACTCAGTTGCGAAGTGTACTCCACCGGTTTCATGACCTCAAAGTCGAAATCGTAATAAGGAAGGTTTCTTTAGGGTCCTGCCTAGAGGAAATCTTACCTGACTAACCTAGAGGAACTTCAGGTTCCCTGAGAGTTCTCAGAAGAGGTTGTGGTGTCAAGTTTTCGTAGTTAAGAAACCGTGAGTCGAAAGAAGTGTCAGGTTGAGAGTGTAGGTATGTACTGGTGACCCTTTTGGTATCGTATTGATCTACCTGGAAACAACCGTTTCATTACAGAGACGAAAAGTTATACGATAGATCCAACCAGTATTGAAAAGAAGGTCCTCGTTCACAGAATTAAAGTACCGACGTTAGTGGTAGACGTCACTAAACCCTCGGGACGTTTTATTTCAGACTGTGACAAAGGTGACAAAGGGGTAGATAAAGGGTACTTCACTACCCTGGTCTACGGTACTAGAAACAAAAGACTTACAACTCGAAATTCCGTTTAAAAAGTGAGAGGAGAAAGTGAAAGTAGTTCTCCGAAAAATCAAGGAGAAGTAAAAGACGGCATTCTCACCACAGTAGACGTATAGACTCCAATAACTATAAAGAGGACCGTTAGAACTAAGGTTGAACACGAAGTAGGTCGGGTCGCAAAGAGTATTACATGAGACGTATCTTCAATTTATTCGTCCCACTATTATATGAGGGAACTGCATGAGGAAAAGGATATACCTTGGTCAGACAACAAGGTACACTTCAAGATTGACAACGAAGGACTGGACGTATGTCCAAAGAGTTCTCCGTCCAGTCCACCAGACCATAAGGGTAGAGAAAGTCTTAAAGGGTGTCAAATAACACTAGGTGTGTAAGTTTCTGAAACCGTATCAGTTATTTCGTCTTTATCTACAAAAAGACCTTGAGAGAACGAGAAAGGTACTAGGTCTCCTTCAACCTTTAAAATAGAGACCAAGGAGACGGAAAAGATTTTGGTCGAACTTGTAGTCCTTCAAGTACCAAGTGTATATCGACTTCGGAACGAACCTCTTAAAATTCGTAATGAAATGATCGTACACTCTACTCACGTTAACACGTCATCAAACTTGTAAAGAAAGAAAACCTAACCTTACTTTTGACTGGAAAAGGTCAGGACGTCGGTGACGACTCAAAAGGTTTGAACGACCGTATAACTCACGTCGTGAAAGTGTCGTAGTAGAAAGTCCTAAACTTTGTCGAGGTGACCTTAAGGTAGTGGAGGTGATCGAAACAAGCATCACTACGAAAGATTCCGGGTGAACTGAAGTGTAAGGTCCTACAGACCGAGATCTATTCACTAGTGTGGTAGTACTAATAGACCCAACACTTCTAGAAAAACATGTCAAGAAGGCACATAAGAACGGTGGAGAAGAATTATAGAAGACGGAGACAATCCAGGTATGGTAAAGACAGGAAATAGCTCGGGTAGAAACGTACTTTACAAGGGAACCATAGAGATTAAAAGAACTTCTCTAGGGATCAGAAAGGGTAAGACAACGAACGGAGGTAAAAAAACGTAACTAGAGACTCGTTCCGAAAGAATAGAGAAGAACGATAAGAAACCTTGAGACGTAAGTCTACGAATATAGAAAGGAAAAGAGGAAACGAAAAGGGGAGAGAAGAAAAGTGTCGATAAACATTCCGAAGGGGTCCGTCGGTAAGACGAAAAAACGTAAAGAAAAGGTACCCCTACCAGAACTAGGGACAGAGGACATGTTACAGTACTTGTTACAGGTATCAAGTAGTCCGTGAGATAGTCTAGATCCGGGAATTTAGATAAAGAGTGAAGGTGACATATTAGTATTCCCTAAACTAAATCCAGTATGGACTTACCAGATCACCAAAAGGGATGAAAGAAGTTAAATTCAGACTTAAACCGTTATTCCTCAAGTACTAAACTCGGTGTCAGTTGAGGACCAGAACAAAAACGATATATCTCGTTTTTGACATATCTCGAAGAGGTAGAAACCGACGTTTCTTATATTAATTAGATTAAAGTCACAACTGGTAGACCACTACAGGGACACATCTCAGAAGAGAACAGAACAACCTTCTCCCACAAACGATACTGGTCACGTAATAGAACCGTTTTGAGATTATTAGAAACGGAACGAAGTAAGACGTAAACTTCCGGTTTAAACGGACAATGAGGTCCACAAAGAACTGAAGGATGAAATCGTAAGGTTAGGTGATTATTACTTTTCCTGTAGAAAAACCCACAATCAAGATTTTCCAGGACATCCAGAAGTATCTTGGCAAGTTGAAGTCGAAGAAGTCGCAATAACCAACCCCGTATCTGAATCTAATGACATTATAACATACCAAACGGAATCTTTACTTGTCTCTAGTAAGACAGTAAAAACTCTGACGTAAGTCAATGACGTAAAGCCTGAGAAAACAACTGGTACTACCGATGAGGTAAAGAAGATTCCCTAAGGACGGGTACCATCACCTATATTACCAGTAGACTCAATTTAAGTGGGTAAGGTCAGGTAAAATCTAGCGATTAAGGATCTTACAGTTGCAAGTGAGAACGGTAGAGGACAAACTGGTGAAGGTTAAACGGAACTAAGTACCTGGACTGTAAGGTCCAAGAATACGTTATAACGAGAAATGTCGTAGCCTGGAATGAAGATAGTGGTCAGTGTAGGTGTTGACCCATAATAAAAACGAAACCGAGGTAGGGAAGTAAGAACGACCTCAATAAAGAGGTGACTAGAGGTCATCGTATAACCCGTGGATAGTTCGGCCCCTCAAGGGGAAAGTCACAGGATAGTAAAACGGAAAAATATGACAAGTACCTCAAGAGTTCCGTTCTTATCACTTCACCAAACGGTAAGGGAAGAGGTCACCTGGTGTAAGACAGTCTGGAGAGATCATACTGGGAGGGTAGAACCCACCGGGGTGTGCCGTACCGAACCAAAGTAACTCAATCTGTTCCGACACCAGGATCACACTAATCTAACTGATCAAAAGACAATAATACCAAAGTCACACAGACGGGAGACTACGGGTGAGCGATGTGGGTGGCAGAATGAAATCAAAGAGAATGGAACCTACACCCTATAGAGAAGTGTCGACGAGGTCGTTTCGTGTCGGTGACGAGGAATGGAAACTGCTCCCCATAGAGGAGTGGCGGCGGGGAGGACTGTAACTTACACCTCATCGAGGAGAGTCTTAGTAATCTTACTAAGGATTATTCGAAATTTCATCCCTCATGGGTCGGAGGTCAGACGTCCGACAACGGAGGACAGTCTAGTCACGGTCCTAATCTGATCTTTATATCACGTTTTATTTTCAGTAAGTGAACTCAGTGGGGGTTTGGTAGGAGGGGTGGGGGCCAGGTACCTTTTTTAATAGAAGGTGCTTTAATCAGGGACCACGGTTTTTCCAACCCCTACGACGAAATTCCACTACAACGACGACCTGGTGAGACACATCCTTGTTTCATCTAGTAACAATCCCATACCTGGAATGT
Source organism: Capra ibex (assembly GCA_006410555.1). Taxonomy (NCBI): domain Eukaryota; kingdom Metazoa; phylum Chordata; class Mammalia; order Artiodactyla; family Bovidae; genus Capra; species Capra ibex. The sequence continues at coordinate 114,454,200 of SJYO01020080.1, forward strand.
CTTCGTCTTCTATAATTCTTCTCCACCGTTCTTATGTGTCTTCTTGACATGTTTTTTCTAGAGGTGCTGGACCTATTAGTGCTACCACACTAGTAAATAGATCTCGGTCTGTAGGACCTTACACTTCAGTTCACCCGGAATCTTTCGTAGTGATGCTTGTTTCGATCGCCTCTACTACCTTAAGGTCACCTCGATAAAGTTTAGGACTTTCTACTACGACACTTTCACGACGTGAGTTATACGGTCGTTTAAACCTTTAGAGTCGTCACCGGTGTCCTGACCTTTTCCAGTCAAAAGTAAGGTCGGGGTTTCTTTCCGTTACGGTTTCTTACGAGTTTGATGGCGTGTTAACGTGAGTAGAGTGTACGATCATTTCAGTACGATTTTTAAGAGGTTCGGTCTGAAGTTGTTATGTACTTGGCACTTTAAGGTCTACAACTTCGACCAAAATCTTTTCCGTCTCCTTGGTCTCTAGTTTAACGGTTGTAGGCGACCTAGTTCGTTCTCTCAAGGTATTTTTGTAGATAAAGACGAAATAACTGATACGGTTTCGGAAACTGACACATCTAGTGTTATTTGACACCTTTTAAGACTTTCTCTACCCTTATGGTCTGGTGGACTGGACGGAGAATTCTTTGGATATACGTCCAGTCCTTCGTTGTCAATCTTGGCTTGTACCTTGTTGTCTGGCCAAGGTATATTCTTTCCTCATACAGTTCCAAAGTATAACAGTGGGACGAATAACTTGAAGATACGTCTCATGTAGTACTCTTTGCGACCTGACCTTCTTTGTGTTCGACCTTAGTTCTAACGCTCTTCTTTATAGTTATTGGAGTCTATACGTCTACTGTGGTGGGAATACCGTCTTTCACTTCTCCTTGATTTTTCGGAGAACTACTTTCACTTTCTCCTCTCACTTTTTCAACCGAATTTCGAGTTGTAAGTCTTTTGCTTCTAGTACCGTAGACCAGGGTAGTGAAGTACCCTTTATCTACCCCTTTGTCACCTTTGTCATAGTCTGAAATAAAAACCCTCGAGGTTTTGGTGATGTCTACCACTGACGTCGGTACTTTAATTTTCTGCGAATGGGGAACCTTGTTTTCAATACTGGTTGAATCTATCGTATAAGTTTTCGTCTCTGTAATGAAACGGTTGATTCCAGACAGATAAGTCCGATACCAAAAAGGTCATCAGTAGGTACCTACACTCTCAACCTGACACTTCTTCCGACGCACGGTTTCTTAACTACGAAAACTTGACACCACAACCTCTTCTGAGAACTCTCAGGGAACCTGACGTTCCTCTAGGTTGGTCAGGTAGACTTCCTCTAGCTGGGACCCTAAAGAAACCTTCCTTACTACGATTTCGACTTTGAGGTCATGAAACCGGTGGAGTACGCTTCTCAACTGAGTAACCTTTTCTGAGACTACGACCCTTCCTAACCCCCGTCTTCCTCTTCCCCTGCTGTCTCCTACTCTACCGACCTACCGTAGTGACTGAGCTACTTGCACTTAGACTCACTTGAGGCCCTCAACCACTACCTGTCCCTCCGGACCACACGGCGCTAAGCACCCCAGCGTTCCTCAGTCTGTGCTGACTCGACTTGACTCTGTCTTAAAAATACGTTTGAGTCACCGATACTCTAGAATTTCATACACAGTGAACCCTCTATTGATTTGTACGTCTAGACGTTCGAGGTCAGAGTCTTTAATTTGGAATCACCTAGAGTTATTTGTAGGGTTCCCTAAAACTCTAAGTGTCAGACCCATGGTTTGGATATGATTGGATGTGTTGACTATAAATGAGATGTTTAGTGTAACAAATTTTCTACCGTCGTAATAAATGATTAAAATGTTCGATGGAAGTGGTTTACACCCCTTTAAAAAGAGAACGAGAGTCATATTCTTCTTTAATAGGAGTTTAAGTAACCGAATTTGGATGTTAATATATATAAAGTACTAAGACATAAAGTCCTGAACCCGCCTCCAACTGACCCACTAAAAAGATGAGAGGAACACCACGGTTGAGTTCAGTGAATCATCATAGGTCGACCGTTTATCCGATTGGACTTCTCAGGGTCTACCGAAGTGAAGTGTACGGAACCGACCTTCCGACCCGTTGACAACGGACCTTACGGATGTGTGTTCGAATGGTCAGACCATCAAAACCGACTCCATTATCTAGAGGAATGTGCCGTCGAGTTTCAAAGTTCACGAAGTCCCGTGTCCTTCACCTTCGACGGTAACAGGATTCCATACCTGAGTCTTTGACCGTGTCAGTAAAGACGGTATCAGATAACCAGTTTCGTCAAAATGTCTCGGGTCGGTCTAAGTTCCTCTCCTCAGTTATTTGTCTCATCTCATTACCCGTATGTCGGGAGACCTTTTTGAGTTCCCGTTAACTTATCCCTATACTTGAGTTTTCCTAAGGTAAGAAGTAAATAACGATAAAATTTTAAGAAATATTAAAAACTTACTTCCAGTGATCTAAAAGTAAAACGTGACGGTGGGTGTTTAATACATCGGACAGAAGTAGTATTTGGAGTGAAATGTTACTTATCTCATAAATTGTAAAAAACCGGTAGAAATTAACCGGTATTCGAAGGAGTTAGGAATGGTAGTAAGACATAAGTTTTAATAGGAAAGTTTTACGTCTGACTCCAAACACCGTATTTAAGTCGTATTTCTTCCCTTTTTTTTAATATTCCAACTTTTAACCTTGTCTACGATACCATTCAAATCCTAATTTTTCACAACCTTTGGTTGGTGTAACTAACAGACGATTGTGGAAAATTGACTAGTGGAGACCCGGGTGAGTGAGTCAATCCAGTCAATCCGTCATCGGTTGTCCATAGGTCCCAGTCATAGACACGACTACATATAACAGGACCTACTCTTTACATAACAGGAACTACTCATATAAAAGGAACTACTCTTCCATCGGTCATTGGTGATATATCTTTCTTCAGAGTCGTTTGGACCTAAACAAAACCTCCGTTTTGATACGTTTCCAATAATCTCTTCCGTCACTGTTGAGGATACGAAAACCTCTTGGGGTCGGTGTAAACTGTAAAGAAACCCAGTAGTCAGTAAACACGATGTAATATAAGAGTCGTCCACAGGTCATTCCAACGACCACTACTTAGATTCGTTATTTATCGGAGTTTTGTCATTGTTGATGGTTTGTGGTTCTCTCTGTCTTACCTCTGTGTTAATTACCTCTTGTTCCAGTCTTTTTCAATTCATGTCTAGAAACGTGTTTCTACTTCTAATAACTTAACTTTGATAATTATTCTATTTGAGAACTTTCCATACTAACAGGTCACTTTCAAATAATCCGTTTCTTCAATCTGAAACTTTCTTTACTCCCAACCGTCTCATGACTTTTCTTTATCTTTGATACAACCATATTCCTGGTCTTCTTTTAGTCGGGCGATCACACCTCCTTGTACCCATCTCCTTACAATGTTCTGTTTAACCTCCACTCCTCTCCTCTCGGTAACGAGGTCCCGTGACAAGGTTCCGACGTCTTAGACTTAAATGAGGTGTTCGATACCCTTCAAACGATAACCAAACCTCCTTTACTCACTACCGGAAAATGAGATAATAAGTTCGTATTATCACCTGCAGAGGTCGACTACGTGAAAGGAATAGAGTCCTCTAATAAACTTCTTCAATTATACATAGAGAACCTCAAACTTCTTGTATTCCCAGACCACAGACGTGAGGGTGGACTTCTTTTAGATTTCCCAGTTTCTTTTCTACTGATCGATGACACTACCTTCCTCACTCTTAACCGGACGTAAAGGTCTCAAGAACCTCCGCTTCTCACAGAACACAACACCATCTACACTACGGACTTTCTGAACAAAGAGGTTGGTGACCCTCACTGCGGTCGTCTGTAAGGGGGTGGTAGTCAGAGGACCCCTAACAAAACGGACTTCTTTCTACTATTGATCTACCATATCCCCATATTTCAGGGTCAAATCCTTTTAATCTTTTTAAGACGTCCCAGTCCAAGTTGTGAAGGACATCGGACCGATTCCGGAGACAACTCTAACATCGTTTCGAGTTGAAGAGGACGATTAGTTAAATCTGAAAAAAGGAAGGAATGAAAAGGAGGTGAGAAGAGGTCCTCGTATAACCTGTGGATGACTGGATCCCCAAGTAGATCGTCACAATATAGAAAAACGGAAAAGTATGACTATTACCCCAAGATTTCCATTCTTACGACTTCACCAAACGGTAAGGGAAGAGGTCACCTAGTGTAAAATAGTCTTGAGAGGTGGTACTGGACAGACAGAACCTACTCAGATGTGTCGCACCGAGTATCAAAGTAACTCAATGTGTTTCGACACTAGGTGTACTAGTAAAACCAATCAAAAGACACTGACACCAAAAGTAAGACGGGAGACTACCTACTCCTATTGTGACTTTCTACTTCGGGGGTCCAGTTATCCATATGTTATACGATGACCTCTTCTCGTCTTTTTATCGAGGTCCTCCTTACATCTCCGACTGGGTCTCGTCTTCGTTATGGGTCAACATCTACACAGAACACCACTTCATTTCAGGGTACGGTATTTCTTGTTATAACGTATCCTTGCACCTTATACTTCAGGTACTTAGTTCCATTCAACCTTCACCAGTTTGTCCTCGTTTTCGTTCTCACTTTACTTGTAAAATACTAAGCGACTCGATTTACCTACTCTTCCTCGTTTAAATTGAGTCTACTGGTACTATAGATTAGAGAATCTCTTTACCTCATCGGGAGTATCAGTTTCTTTCTTAGACTTTACGTCTCGAATCCACGTTAGAGTTTTTACCGTCTAACTAAAGTCCGAATAAAGGTTCCGTTTAGTAAGTTATAGTGTCATTAGGTTCAGATACGGGGTTAGTGATTATGGTTTCTTCTACTTAAACTTGTTAGGACAAGATTTTTTTTCTACAGAAAAAGTTGTGTCCTCTGACCTTACATTTTCATCCTTCAGTTCTCTATAGACATTATCCGTTCAAAACGGAACCTCATGTTTTACTTAGTCCCGTTTCCGATTGTCTCAAAACGGTTCTCTTGTGTGACCAGTATCGTTTGTGGGAGAAGGTTATCGTATTCTCTACTGAGGGGTGTACCTGTAGTGGTCTACCAGTTATGGTTTTAGTCTAACTAATGTACGAAGCGTCGACTTCTCTCTTTTAAAGATATGTCAATCGTTTTTGTTCTGGACCTCGACTGACGTCCGAGGAATAACGTTTTAAGTGCGAGTTTAAATTCTTTAATCCCTTTTGGTGATCCGGTTAGTCCATACTAGGTTTAGTTTAAGAAATACTAAAATATGTCACCTCCACTACCTATCTAAGTTCCCTGATCCTCGATCAGGAAAGTCTCACTGACTTCTTAGTACCTGCCTACAAGTATGGTAACATGTCGTCCACCACTTCTTTTGTAAGGTTTCCGTCCCCCTTTACGTTCTTCCGTTTTGCCAACAGACTCCTCCGGAATGTTTATCGACTCTTTTCTTCTCTACACTTTTCGTCTCCTTATTTCCTTCCTATATGGATAGACTTACGTCTCATGGTTTCTCTTTGTTCCTCTCAATTCTTTCCGAAGAATTCTTTTGTTGCGTTTCTTTATCTCCTTTTGTTATCTTACTCTTTCAGATCTCTAGAGAAGTTCTTTTAATCTCTATGGGTTCCCTTGTAAAGTTCGTTTTTACCCGTGTTATTTCCTTTCTTTGTCATGACTGGATTGTCTTCGTCTTCTCCACCGTTCTGATATGTCTTGACATGTTTTTTACAGAATTACTGGGTCTATTGGTACTACAACACCGGTAAGTGGATCTCGGTCTGTAGGACCTCACACTTCAGTTGACCTAGAATCGTTCGTAATGATACTTGTTTCAATCACTTCTGCTACCTTAAGGTCGACTCGATAAAGTTTAGGATTTTCTACCACGACAATTTCACGACGTGAGTTATACAGTCGTTTAAACCTTTTGAGTCGTCACCGGTGTTCTGGTCATTTCCAGTTAAAAACAAGGTTAGAGTTTCTTCTCGTTACAGTTTCTTACAAGTTTGATGGTGTGTTAGAGTAAGTAAAGTGTACGATCGTTCCATTCCGAGTTTTAGGAAGTTCGATTCGAAGTTGTAACACACTTGACTCTTGAATGCCTACATGTTCGACCTAAATCCTTTCCGTCTCCTTGGTCTCTTTTTTAGCGGTTGTAGACGACTTAAATCTTTTTCGTTTTCTTAAGTTCTTTTTTGTAGATGAAGACGAAGTAACTGATACGATTTCGGAAACTGATGTGTCCAGTATTACTTGACACCTTTTAAGTTCTCTACCCTTATGGTCTGAAATGGACGGAAGATTCTTTGGACATACGTCCAGTTATTTGTCATCAGTCTTGGTCTGTACCTTGTTACCTGACCAAGGTTTAGCCCTTTCCTCATGCAGTTCCGACAGACAACAGTGGGACGAATAAATTGAAGATACGTCTCATGTAGTACACTTTACGGTCCGACTTACTACGTGTTCGACCTTAGTTCTAAAGACCCTCTTTATAGTTATTAGAGTCTATACGTCTACTGTGGTGAGATTACCTTCTTTCACTTCTCCTTGATTTCTCGGAGAACTACTTCCACTTTTTTGTCTTTTTCGACCGAATTCTGAGTTGTAAGTTTTTTAATTCTAGTACCGAAGACCAGGATAGTGAAGTGTGGTTTCTCTACCCCTTTTTTTACCTTTGTCACTGTATAAATAAATGGACCCGAGGGTTTGGTTACGTCCGACGTAACCACTGACGTCGGTACTTTAATTTTCTGAACGAGGAACCTTATTTTCGATATTGTTTACATCTGTCGTATAATTTTCCTCCAGGAATATCAGTTTCAATACCAAAAAACATTCTAAACTTGGTATTTCTCCCGACTCGTAGTGTCTTAACTACGAAAGTACAACACCACGACCTCTTCTGAGTGCGCTCATGGGGGCTCTCGTTCCTCTAGTTTGGTCAGTTAAGATTTCCTTTAGTTGGGACTTATAAGTGACCTTCCTGACTACGACTTCACTTCGAAGTGATGAAACCGGTGGACTACCCTTCTCGGTTAAATAACCTTTTGTGACACTATACCCTTACTATTTCCAGTCCTCTTCATCTGCTGTCTCCTGCTCTACCAACCTACCGTCGTGGTTAAGTTACCTGTTCTCAAACTCGTACTAGGTCCTCTACTTCCTGTCCTTCGGACGACACGACGTCAGGTACCTTAGCGTCTCTCAACCTGTGATGACTCGCTGATAATGGACAGGAGGATGGTTCCCAAGGTTTGGACCTCTCCAATCTTTGAACCGTCTCCCCGTTCTCGTGTTCTGTCGTATTCGTTCTTCTACTGTTGGGGTGAGAAAGGGACTGAATTTTCAAATTTTGACAAGGGGTAGAGAAGTACAAAATACTATACCGAGTATCACCTGGGAAAGGAAATTACCCAATTTACATGGTATAAGAAGACTTTACGTCCAGAGGTTACAGGGTGCAACGTTTTTTTTAACTTGAAAGTGAAACAGATTCCACTTTGACCACCAGGGTCAGACATTTTGGATCTTTGTAACAGAACCGACTATGATACAGAGAGACCAGTAAGGTTGACGTCCGTAAGACTCTCTACGTACGACGACGGCGACGACGACGACGACGATTCAGCGAAGTCAGCACAGGCTGAGACACGTTGTGGTATCTGCCGTCGGGTGGTCCGAGGAGGCAGGGACCCCAAGAGGTCCGTTCTCGTGACCTCACCCAACGGTAATTACTCTCCGTATATCGTCAGCGAGTTATTTAAAGACTGAAGGATTGACGGAAACCCAAGCTAGGAACCCAACCCTTCTAGGGGATCTCCTCCTTTTCCGTTTGGGTGAGGTCATAAGAACGTCCCTATTAGGGTACCCCTCTCCTCGGACCGTCCGATGTCAGGTACCCTAGGATTTCTCACCCTGCGCCGACTCGTGTGTACGTACGTTTGATGGAAGCATCTCCTCTCGTCGCAGACCTTTCCGGCGTCGTATATTTGGCGTCGTTGTCTTCAACTCGATGTACCATGGGTCCGGTCTCGAGTTACACTCCGTGCGTGGGCACCCCTTCAGAACCGGTCTATCTCCCTTGACACTCTTCGGATGAACGCGGGAGAGCATCCGTGACTGTTTCACGTCACCGCCCGGTCTCGGTGTAGGGACGACGAGACGCGCGGTGCGGCTAGCGAACGGGTCGTTGGGCGACCGCCCGAGCCGATGCATCGTGTCGGGTCAGGTCAGGGCGGGGCGGGGTAGGCAAGACGAGGAGACCGGGGCGGGACAGGAAGAACGGGCGGGTGACCGGGCGGGGAGGAACTATACGAGCGAGGCGGGGAAGGACGACGGGGCGGAGCAGATAGACCAGCACAGGGCGGGGGAGGAGCATGGGACGACCGTTAATCGTCGCGGTCGGCCGCGGTACCCATGGCGAAGCAGCGAGCACTCAGGGCGCCCACCCCTCCACTAGCTCCTGTGCATACCCCGCCCGCCGCCGCTCCGGACGCTCTAGGGCCACCTCCACTTCGGGTTCCGGGCGGACGACGCGTCGAGCAAGGCGGCCCGGCGCCCACACCGCCGACGCCCTCGGCCCGGGCCAAGCGACGGGGCACCTCGCCCGCCGCCGCCCGACGATCCCCGGTCGAAGTTCAGATGACCGAGCAGCCACGGGCTCGACCTTATGCGCCGACGACTCATGCTCTCCGACTTCTTCCTCATGCTCTAGAAGGCCCAGTCGTTCTTGGTTCTCAACAATAGGTACCCGGCGGCCCTCCGGTTCGACCTGTGCCTCTTGTTCGCCGACGCCCGGCTCGACGTCCATTACGACACGGGCCCGTGAGTGGCCTCTACTGGCGCTGTGGACCCTTGACTCCGGGCCCCGGCAGACGGGTGGCGGGGCGTCGGCGTACCGCCGTGACGGTTGACCTGGGACTTGCGGACTGAAGCAGGGAACAGGCAGGACGGAGTAGAGGTTTGGTTCTTCAAAACTTTCAATTCGTCTTTGACGAGACGTAAAATGAAACTCTCTTGTATGACGGAACGCCAGATTTGACTAAGAAATCCTTGGTGGCCGAGGGGGGTGGAGGGGTGGAAAAAAATAAAAAGACAGAAACCCGGTAAGTAAGTCTGTGGAACTTCGATAATCGGGCCTCGTCGTTTACGAGCCCCGAAGGGACCATCGAGTCGACCATTTCTTTTACACTTTCACTTTCAGAGAGTCAGCACAGGCTGAGAATTATCAGGTACCTTAAGAGTTCCGGTCTTATGACCTCATCCATCGAAATAGGGAAGAGGTCCCCTAGAAGGGTTAGGTCCCCAACTTGGGTCCAGAGGGCGTAACGCCCGCCTAAAAAATGGTCGACTCGGTGTTCCCTTCGGGTTCTTATGAGCTCACCCATCGGATAGGGAGGAGGTCCCCTAGAAGAACTGGGTCCTTAGCTTGACCTCAGAGGACGTGACGTCCGCCTAAGAAATGGTTGACTCGATAGTGTCTTCGGGACCATTTCTTAGGCGGACGTTACGTCCTTGGGGACCGACCTAGGGATCCAGCCCTTCTAGGGGACCTCCTCCCATACCGTTGGGTGAGGTCCTAAGACCGGACCCTTAGAGGTACATATTTCCTCGGACCGCCCGATATCAAGTACCCCAACGTTTCCCAGCCTGTGCTGAGTCGCTGATTTGTGTCTCGTCGTGGTTTACGATTAGAGGCCCCTTCACCCAGACGGTCCTGGTGTGTCTATGTGTTTTCTGAAACCACTGTAGGACAACTCCGTCGAGTAGTTTGGGAAGCATCCACAAATTCTGCGACGGGGGTGGGGGGGGGGGTTNTCCACAAATTCTGCGACGGGGGGGGGGGGGGGGGTTTACGTTAACGTTGTCCTGTCTCACGTGTCCCCACTGTTTACAAGGTCAGGGTCCAATAAAGACAATGGTTAGGACTAAAGAATACATTGGAAAAAAGAAGGAAAAAGTATATGGATCCGTAAATTTTGTCTGTGTGTATGTGGGATATAAATAAAATAGGTAAGTCAGTCTGTAAATGACTTCTGGACGTCACATAGTCGGAACCTCGATCGTTCCCCTCACTCTGTACCTCGGTTCCTCACGTGTCAGAGTGTCTTTATTAATAGGAAGTCCAATTTGGAATATTTAACACTAAACAAGAGAATTTCCACCCTTTTGACTCAACATCACTTCTAAGTCTTGACCACGTTATAAAGTTTCTTTTTCATAATTAAAGGTAACTTTCGAATTACAACTTATAGAAGTAAATATTAAGTTCGTGTAAACGTCTCAAAAAAGGGGTAATATACAAACTTATCTTACCGCCATACGTCAAGAACTTTTGACCACTTTTTGATCTGACAACTATAAGACTCTGTACATTATACATATACTCTCACAATCAACGAGTCAGTACGGACTGATGGGGTACCTGATATCGGACGGTCCGAGGAGACAGGTACCTTAAGAGGTCCGTCCTTATGACCTCACCCAACGGTAAAGGAAGAGGTGCCTTAGCAGACCTGGGTCCCTAGCTTGGGTCCAGAAGGGTGTGACGTCCGTCTAAAAAATGGAGGACTCGGTCTTCCCTTCGGGTTACACGTATATTGTATTACATTTTAAACCCTCCGTACGATAAAAAATCTTTATTGTTCCATTTTATAAGGTCCGTGAAGTTTTTTGAATGGTCTTCTATGAAGCCCTTTTCCTTTCACGAAATCTTCGTTTTATGGTTCGTTACCTCTCTCGTCGATGTAAACTTGTACTGTCTCTGTTTCAATTCTCCGTTAAATTCCATTTAAAGTACGTAAAAATAGGGGTTTCACTGTCCCTTATTTCGTTATATAAAATTCTAAAGTATATTATGACACTACTCATTTATCTTCATTTACTACATCCTCAGTACTTTCCATATTCTCGATTTCAGAATATTTTTCATTTATGAAAAATGAAATCTTCATAAACTCAACCTGGTCCATTTGAACTCTATTAAAGTTTCTTTTCCATATTTTCACTTGTAAAATCAGCCCCCACCCCCTCCCCTTCCTTTCACAAACATAATCCCCTCTCGTACATCTTTATAAACCCCTACACAGGAAACCCTCCCGTAATGACCGTTATTCACACGTACGATTCAGTCAGGTCAGCACAGGCTGAGACACTGGGATACCTGACATCGGGTGGTCCGAGGAGTGAGGTAACATAAGAGGTCAGTTCTTATGACCTCACCCATCGGCACGGGAGGAGGTCCTCCTGTTATTCACCCTCCCCCCGTTTAAACGATTTGTAGTCCATCGTGTGTACCGTCGGGGTGTGGAATCTATATAGGAGGACCTTAAGGTAACCCAAGGTCAATGTTTTGACACTGTCTCTCCATAAGCGGAATGTTTTCTCCCTCTAGTTCATGGTTTACTTATAACTAAAATACTTACTTTCTTAAAAGGGAATTTTCAACTACTATAGTGAAAAACGAATACCTTTTCCTAAAGTTTTAATTTTATATAGAAAATTTCTAAAAATCCCTCTGGTTCCTTTTACTTTAAGTCCTAAATAACTCCCGGTTCGCTCTCAACCTCTCGTTTGAAGTCTCCGATGTCCGAGTCCCCTAGGTACATAAACTAGGACCTCTTAGACTAAGTCTACTGTTGACATGTCTACAATGACCATTCAAATAAAGGATAAATATTACAAAACTCTATAGTTTTATAATTATCCATATTACTAACATCTCGGTCGAAACTTAGGAACATGACTATTCATTAACGAGAATGTTTATCTTAACGAGAAAGAAAGAGCACAATATTGTCCAGAAAAGACATCTTCAGATACCGCATCTTCGACTCCAAGGAAGAGAAAACAACGAGACGGTCGGAATTGGGTATCGAAAAGAGAGAGACCAGATTCTACCGGGGAGGTTCAGGGTAGTATAGATGTTAAATCGATCTCCCTCACCCCCTTATGTAATGAAAGGAACTTTCGTGTTAGACTTTCTATTATGTGTAATGAGGATGAGTTTAGGGTAGTCGGATATGGAAGGAGTTTGGGGTACCTCCGGATATGGAAGGAGATGGATCCTTCTACCCTTTCACATTAATAATCATCTTCTCGGTACATACGTGTAGTTCAAACCCCAACACAGTAATTTCTTTCCTCTCTTACCTACAACCTGTTGTCAATCATCAGAGACAGTGTAAAAGGGTGTATTACCTACATAAGAACGTCGGTAGTCTCGTAGATGTATTACAAAGTAGTTCACCAAAGGTTATGTCAAAAAACTTTATAAAATTTCAAAAACAAAATATTAATTTGTATAATTTACAGAAAGATCTTTATTTCTTTTTGAGTCTTAGTATCTTAGTTTTACACATGATACAATTATCCTTTATTATTACTTCACACTAACTGTGACTTGTTATAAGATAAAATTGACATCACCCTTCCACGTCAGTGAGAGGATAAATATTTTTTTGACGTTAATATAAGAAGGTTTCATTACATAAAACCTCATTTTATACCGTTAACTATTAGGGGAGAATTAAACGTAAAATCATGGTAACTTTAAACTGGTCGTAAGACTCTGAAAATAATGATTGAAAACTCCTTTTTTTCCACTTCTCTAAGAATTACCGAATAATACTGATTCTGTAATCAGAATCGCCAATAAAGTCACAACTGTATACAATTTTATATCACAAAGTTTTGATAATATAAGATTAAAAGAACCGTTCAATTATTTTTGTTCAATTATAAAAGAGGACCCAGAAAAAAGGATAAAACTATATTTGTACTTCTTCCTTACGAACTCCCTTATAACGAGTAATAAACAGTGGATGTTTATTTTTAGTCAAAACGGTCTCTAACAGTGGGTTTATGGTCAAATGAATTCAAATCAGTTCCTGAGGTACAATATCGTTTATAAGGAATAAAATTTTTACAAACAATCATTCATGAGTAATTAAGTCTGTAATTAAAACAAGGAGACCCTCCAATTTCTCTTACATGAGAAATGTAGAAACCGAGTATAGGATCACTTAATGGTTATAGTTAACGACCACACGGTCATTATCAGAAGGAAACTTTAAGTAGGGAAGTTTAAAATGTGACTATGGATTTAGTATACCAATCTTTTCAAAAAATCTTTAAAAACAACCCCTCGTAAAAATTAAGGAGAGAGACAATAATATTAAAGAAACCAATAATATAAGGATTAAAGAAAAGTAGAAAGAGAGAAATTAGGGGGAAAATTCTAACTCTATTGGTTTTGACACAATTGATGGTGGAATCTTGTACGGTCTTCAACCACCGTTTCATGAAAGTCTTAATAAGAAAACTAAAACTTTAGTTTCACAATTATAAACAACATAAATACTAGAATATCATGAAAAGACCTAATCTTTAGGACAACTCATATAAACTATTCCAAAACTTCAAAGTCATAATAAACCAAAAGTAGTCTACTTTAGACGAAATGTCGACGACCTTGGGTCACGCTTATAACCTGACCACCTCGGAACCCTTCACTCGGAAGGTATCCCTCATACTAGGTCGAAGTCGTTAGCAAGGCCCCGGGACTCAAACGGGTGTCAAGATATCTGCACCTTCCTGGCAAACGATTACAGTTGTCTCCATTTACCGATTACCATTAATCGGTAAACGATTAATCGAATCAATTACCATTACTAACAAACACATGTTGTCAGAACACGACCCTCTTGACGGTAGTCGTCTCGCATTCTGAACAAAAGACCCACAGAAGGTGACAGTCCGGTCATACAAGACCATGAACAGTGACTGGTCTTTCCTACTTCAATGTATTAAGTGCAGTCCCAGTCTACCACAGGGGGTCGGACTGACTGGTTACTCAAGATGATTGCCTTTAAAACCAGACCTAAGAGTCCGTAAAATCAACTCATCACTCTCAAATGACATCTAGTCGACTTTGTGTCACCAAAAGTCAGAAAAGAAAACGTAGAAACTACCACAACTTTGCAACACACACGGACACACGATTCAGTGAAGTCAGTGTGCACGTGGGATACCTGACGTCGAACCGTCTGAGGAGACACGTACCCTAAGAGGTCCGTTCTCATGACATCACCCAACGGTACGGGAGGAGGTCCCCTAGAAGGACTAGGTACCTAGCTCGGACGCAGAGAATACAGAGGACGTGACCGTCCGTCCAAGAAATGGTGATCGTGGTGGACCCTTCAGGTCAAAATGAGTAATAGAAACATATTAAACCATAAGTTTCGTCGAGAATTCTAGACAAGTCTTAAAGTCATGGTGTCGACTGGACTCTATAATATCGAGGTAAGAAAAGAATTTTGATACTTTAATAAATAGATAGTCGTTTTACTTTTAATAAAAAATTTATTGCGTAAAAGTTAATCAGTTTATACAGAATTTTATAAGTAAGAGTGATAGAAATCCAATGAAAAGCAAAATATGGTGAGAATTTGAAAGAAAAACTGAGCCAGATAAAGTTCTTATTATTCATTTTGGTCAGACCCTTACATCCGGAAGGAGTCCAATGTTTGATTGACTTGTCGGGTACACCGGATCAAGGGACTGTAAACTGACCTCGGTACCGATGGAGTCGTCTCTGGTGACCACTGACACTAACGAAATTTGGGGTCCTATCGTAAACTCTAATCTCTTGACTAACGGAAAATTATACAATAAGATCTTCAATACAGTCATAATGTTCACTCTATTCTATAGCAAGATGCTACGGTCAACACAAAAAAGTCTGAAAGTCTGTAGAATAGTATACCAGAAGATTATTAAGAAAACCCCTTGAATACTCTTTAAAATAAAAGTCTACTGACCCTATAACGACACCGATCAAATAATGTTCAATGGGGGAACGAAAGTGTAAGAGATACCTCATTGTGACAGTCTACAATGGAGTAAGTATGGCTACTTTGGGTCGGACTTTACCTAGAAAAGGAATTCCACTCCTGTAAATATTTAAAACATAAGTGACTAAATTTTATGTTCAATTATAACATAAGACCAATACTATGATGACGTAGACTTAGTCCATCAAATGATGTATGTTCTAATGTAGAATTTCTCATCCTCCGTAAAACCCGAAAAGAATTCTTTTGCAGAATCATAAAAGTCATATAAGTTTAATTCAGGAACCTTGAAATACGAAAACTTACGAAGTAATGTGTAAGAGGTGTCACAAATCGACACGGACGAAATCAATTAGAGACGGTCGGGATAAGAACTTAGACAAAGTCTAATATTGTTTTACATTGGGAACAGTACTAAAAGTTAAAAAGTGTCGTCGGTAACCCCAATTAGATTCCGTCCCCAGTCGTTTGTTTTCGGACAACCGGTTTAGACCGGACTTCAGACAATGACACATTGGATCTCGATTCTAACCAAAGACGCAAAAATTTACTAACTTTTTCTTTAGTCTTCTTCTAAAACTACACTTTTAGTATACTTTAAGTTTAAAACAACAGATGTTTAAAAATAATCTTGTGTCGGTGTGTGTTGTATAACAGAGACCAACGAAGTGTAATTACCGTCTTATTTTAATATCACCGTGGATTTACGTGGTGTTTTTGGAGACGGCTTTGTCCGTCGAAGAATTTGATAATAATTAAACGGTAGACCGAGAAGCGTCTTTTCAAGTGGTCAATGGAAAGATTGACTTAAAAGTTATTTACACACCGTGTACGTTATGGAAGTTATAATTGTAGGAGACCTAACAACTAATTATTCAGGTAAATCGAAAGGAAAAACTATAATGAGTTAAAACCATTTGTCTGTGTCATAAAACTTTTGGTTTCGAAGATGAGTGATTGACTCATATGTAAAAAGGGTTTATGTACAACTCCCTTAATGATTAAATAACGTATCATTATTAGTTGTAATGATTCATTCAATTAAACAGTAGTCAAGTCAGTGAGTCAGCACAGGCTGAGAAACGCTGGGGTACCTGACGCCGTGCGGTCCGAAGGGACAGGTAGTGGTTGAGGGCCTCAAATGAGTTTGAGTACAGGTAGCTCAGCGACTACTGTAGAGTAGGAGACAACAGGGGAAGAGAGCGGAAGTTAGAAAGGGTTGTAGTCCCAGAAAAGTTTACTCAGTCGAGAAACTATTAAACATTATCTGGTCGTATAAAAATAAAATATAGACAAACGAAATCACAAGTACCGTCTGTGAAAAATGATATATTTAAATACCCAAATACAAACAGTGGGACATTGTTATTTGTCTTCAATAAACATTCTTATTATTATTTTTATATATGGTGTCGTTTTGTTGAATTATGACATGAGGACAACAAAATTCAAAATAATACTCTATTTAGTAAAAGACTTGATCCTTTATCGGCTCGACGATTCGATAATGATAAAAGTTAAATATTTCTTCAAACGGAAAGGAGAATTTCTAAAAAAAAATTTACACTAATACTAAAAAAAATCAAAATTTAGTCTCTTATAGGTTGTATTGAACACTATTTCGTACAAAAAAATAAAATTCATCTACTTCGACTGATCTAGAAGTCAATTTATTCGACACGATAGAAAGTTAAACGTGTACTTTCTATAAACGATACAAAGTTAAACAAAAATCCTAATGAGTGGATTTGAATTCTCTTACACACTCTGTTACCCTATGAAAAAGGTACGACACATAAAAGGTTATCTATAACTTTTAGTTATGGAGCGACATTCTTTTACCCTTTAACTCTTTTCAAGCAATCAATAGAATAAGTAAGTAAATTGGAATGGTTCCATTCGACTTTTAAGATATTAAATAATATCCCCAATTTAAACATTTATCTTAATTCAACGGTTTACTTGAACTTTGCATTCAAGGTTAACGTAAGAACAAAAAAATTGAATAAATAAAAAATTAACTTACTACTAACGAAATGTCTTAAAACGACAAAAGGTAGTTTGGAGTTGTACTTAGTCGGAATCCATATGTATATAGGGGAGGGAAAACTTGGAGGGAGGGTAGAGGGAGTGTAGGGTGGGGAGATCCAACTATGTCTCGGGGACAAACTCAAAGGACTTTGTATGTCGTTTAAGGGTATCCGATAGATAAAATGTATACCATTTTATTCAAAGGTACAATGAGAGAGGTATGTAGAGTAGGAGAGGAGGGGAGAGGGGAACAGGTATTCAGATAAGAGATACAGAGAAAGAGGTGACGACGGGACGTTTATTTAAGAAACCATGGTAAAAAGATCTAAGATATATATACGTAATCATATATTATAAAAAGAAATAGAAAGACTGAATGAAGTGAGACATAACATCCGAGATCCAAGTAGGTGAAGTAATCTTGACTGAGTTTACACAAGGAAAAATAGTGACTCATTAAAGTTAACACAATATAAATATTTTTCATTACCTATGAAGAAATAGGTAAGTAGACAGCTACTTATAGATCCAACGAAGGTACAAGATCGATAACATTTATCACGACATCACTTGTTATCCTATGTATACAGGAAAAGTCAAAACCAAAGGAATCCCAAATACCCATCCTCACCCTAACGACCCAATATACCACCGAAAAAAAATAAGGATCAGTAGATTCCTTAGAGGTATGGTAGAAGACATCACCAATATAGTTAAATGTAGGGGTGGTTGTCACGTTCTTACAAGGGAAAAGAGGTGTGGGAGAGGTCGTAAATAATAAACATCCGAAAGACTACTACCGGTAAACTGGTCACACTCCTCTATAGAGTAACATCAAAACTAAACGAAAAGAGATTATTACTCACTACAACTCGTAGAAAAGTACACAAACAATCGGTAGACATACAGAAGAAACCTCTTTACAGAGAAATCTAGAAAAAGGGTGAAAAACTAACCCAACAAACAAAAAGACCATAACTCAACAAACTCGATGAACACATAAAACATTTAATTAGGGAACAGTCAACAAAGGAAACGATAATAAAAGAGGGTAAGACTACCAACAGAAAAGTGGAACGAATATCAAAGGAAACGACACGTTTTCGAAAATTCAAATTAGTCCAGGGTGAACAAATAAAGACAAAAATAAAGGTAATGAGATCCTCCACCCAGTATCTCCTAGAACGAAACTAAATATAGTAACTCACAACACCGACACAAAAGGAAATTCTCTAAATATCAAAGACTAGAATGTAAATCCAGAAATTAGGTAAAACTTAAATAGAAACACATACCACAATCCTTCACAAGATTAAAGTCAGAAAATGTACATCGACAGGGTAAAAGGGTCGTGGTAAATAACTTCTCCGACAGAAGCGGGTAACATATAAGAATAGAGGAAACAGTTTTTATTCCATGGGTATGTACACACCCAAGTAAAGACCCGAAAGATAGAACAAGATAACCAGATATAAAGACAAAAACACGGTCATGGTATGACAGAACTACTGACATCGAAACATCATATTGGACTTCAGTCCTTCCAACCGAGGAGATCGAGGTAAGAAGAAAGAGTTCTGACGAAACCGATAAGCCCTAGAAAATACAAGGGTATACTTAACACTTTAAAAAACAAGATCAAGACACTTACCACGGTAACCGTTAAACTATCCCTAGTGTAACTTAGACACCTAACGTAAACCATCATATCAGTTATGACTAAGAAGGAAGGGTCCTTGTACCTTATAGAGAGATAGACAAATACAGTAGAAACTAAAGAAAGTAGTCACAGAATGTTAACAAACACATGTGAAGAAAACAGAGATCCATTCAAATAAGGATCTATAAAATAATAAAACAACGTTACCACTTATTCTAATTAAGGAATTAAAGAGAAAGACTACAAAGTAACAATCATATATCTTTACGTTCACTAAAGAGACATAACCAAAACATAGGACACTGTAACGATTTAAGTGACTAATCGAGATCATTAAAAGACTATCATTGAAATCCCAAAAAATACATGTCATAGTACAGTAGACGTTTGTCACTCTCGAAATGAAGAAAAGACTAGACCTAAGAAAAGTAAAGAAAAAGAAGAGACTACCGACATCGATCCTGAAGACTTTGCTACAACTTATTATCACCACTTTCACCTGTGGGAACAGAACAAGGACTAAAATCCCCCTTACGAAAGTCAAAAAGTGGTAACTCTTATTACAAACGACATCCGAATAGTATATACCTAAAATAATACAACTCCATCCGAGGAAGATACGGATAACAAACTTCTCAAAATTAGTATTTACCCACGACTTAAAACAGTTTCCGAAAAAGACGTAGATAACTCTAATAGTATATCAAAAATAGAAAGTTAACCAATTATACCAAATAGTGTAACTAAACACATATAAATTCTTAGGAACGTAGGGACCTTATTTGGGTGGAACTAGTACCACATACTCGAAAAATTACACAACGACTTAAGACAAAGGACTTAAAACAACTCATAAAAACGTAGATACAAGTAGTCACTATAACCGGACATAAAAAGAGAAAACCCCCCAACAGAAACAGACCAAAACCATCGTCCCACTACAACCGGAGTGTCTTACTCAAACCTTCAGAAGGAGACGATAAAAAACTTTCCCAAAATTTTCCTTTCCGTAATCACGAAGAGACTTACAAACTATCTTAAGAGGACACTTTGGTAGACCAGGGCCTGAAAACAAAAAACCCTCTAAAAAATAGTGTCAAAGTTAAAGTCACGAACATTAACCGAACAAGTATTAAAGACAAAGACAAGGTTCTTAGACAGATAAAGAAGGTCCAATAGGTAAAATAACGGTATATCAACAAACATTATTAGAGATATTAAGAAACGTAAAGACGTAACAGACAAAATTGGAGAGGAAAAAGCAAAGATTAAAACAACTAAACTAAGAAGAGAGAAAACAAGAACTACTCAGACCGATTTCCAAACAGTTAATACCAATAGAAGAGTTGCTTGGTCGAAAATCAAAATAATTAGAAATGATAACAAAGAAAGTAAGGAAAGAGTAAATAAAGACGAGACTAGAAATAGTAAAAGGAAGACGATACAAACAAAAAATAAACAAAACAAAAAAACAACAACAACAAGAAAAAGGTCAACAAAATCCACATCTCAATCCAACGGATAAGTTACAAAAAGAACAAAGAACTCCGTCCTAACATAACGATATTTAAAAGGAGAATCTTGACGAAAACGACGTAGGGTATCCAAAACTCAACAGTACAAAAGTAACAGTAAACTTAGATCTTTAAAAAACTAAAGGGAAAACTAAAGAAGTCATTGACAACCAATAAATCTTTGTAAATTGGAAGTACACAAAATACAAAATGAAAAAAAAAAGAACATATAGATCAGAGTATCGTAACACCGTCCTACGAACTATACTGAAGTCAAAAGAATTTAAATGACTCCAAACTAAACACTGGGTTATACACCAGATAGCACCTGTTACAAGGTACACGTCAACTCTTCTTCCACATAAGAAGACGTAAACCTACCTGACAGGATTTCTATAGTTATTCTAGGTAGAGTAGATTACATAGTAAATTCCGTACAAAGGATTAATTAAAAGACAAAACTACTAGACAGGTAAGAACACTCACCCCATAATTTCAGAGGATGTTATCATTGGCATAATATAATATCAGTCAAAGCGGAAAATACACAATTACAAACAGAATGTATGACTCCACGAGGATACAACCCACGTATCTATAAATGTTGACAATACAGAAGGAGAACCTAACTGGGGAACTAGTAATACATCACAGGAAGGAATAGAGAACATTATAAGAAATAAAATTTAAGATAAAACACACTATACTCCTACAATGAGGTCGAAAGAAAACAAAAGGAAAACGTACCTTTTATAAAAAGGTAGGAGAGTCAAAGTCAGATGTACACAGAAATCCAGACTTTACCCAAAGAACATTTGTCGTATATTTACCCAGAACAAAAACATAGGCAAGTCGGTCAGACTTACCTAACTTTATGAATTAGGTAAATGTGATTTCATTAATAACTATATATATATAAGGATAACGGTAAAAGAATTAAAAAACACCAAAATAACACGTCTAGAAAAAGAAGAGAACATAAAGAACTGATATATTCAGGGAAATTGTAAACAAATTTCGACCAAACAACCATAATTTAAGAGAATTGAAAACCAACAGACTTTTCGAAACCTAAAGAGGTAGTCAAAACTTTCTCTAGGTTCTCTAGGTTCTCTAGGAACGACCCATCTCATTAGAAACAACATCTAAAAAGGAAAAAGTCATGAAAATTATATAGGACGGTAAGGGAAGACCGGACGTCTCAAAGACGACTTTCTAGTCGACAATTTGTATACCCCAAAGGAACATACAATGAACAACGAAAAGGGAACGACTAAAATTATAAAAAAGAAACACAAATTAGAAACAATGAAACTAATCACACATAGAACCGTACAAAGAGGTACCTAAATAGGACATACCCTGAGAAACGTGGAGAACCTGAACTAACTGTTTGGGAAAAGGTACAACCTCTTTAAAAGTTGAGATTAGAGAAGTTTTCAAAAGAGTATGGGAAAGAAAAAGAGCAGAAGAAGACCTTGGGGATATTAAACTTACAATTACACAAACTATAACAGGGTCTCCAGAGACTCTGATGGGAGTCAAGAAAAATAAGAAAAATGAAATAAGACGAGAAGTCTTCAATAAAGGTGGTAAAATAGAAGATCGCACGACTAAGGAAGAAGACGAAGTCTATAAGACGATAACTAAGGAAGATAAAAATTAAAGTCATTAACACAACAAACAGAGACATAGAAATAAGAAATTAAGAAGATCCAGAAACAATTAACTAAGAACGTAAAAGAGAAGACAAAAGTTTCAAAAACTAGTAGAAATGATAGTAATAAGACTTAACAAAAAGTCGATCAAACGGACCAAGGAGAAGTGAATAACCCTGAAGACACAAAGATCAAACAAGGAAGTAAACACATAATAAAAAGAAGGAAAAGTAATAAAAATAAATTTGAATGACAAACTCCAGAGGAAAGGGGTCCGAAGTTCCAACTTAAGAAAGAAGGAAAACCAAAGGCGGGGTGATACCAACCACGTCACCAAACACATTCGAAACATATCCCACTCTAAACACCCTTTAAAAAAAACAAACAAACATAAAGGAGACTACCCGTTCCGACTCACTCCACCATTAGGACAGACGACTACTGACCCAAACATAAAAACAAACAACAAACCTACTCCACAGGAAGTATCCCATGATGACCACCAACCCACTACGACCCAGAACATAAGTTCACCAAAGGAAACGTCCTCAAGAGTGATAAACTATGAGGTCTCCCAATCAAGAGACCATCAGATCCCAGAACCTTAGTCACGAGGGTGAGGTTTCCGAGTCCCGAACTAGAGACCAGTCCTAGTTTCTAAGGTGTTCACCGAACAATACCGTAATTCACTCTAATTTTGTTTATGGGTTTTTGTTCTTTGGTTTCTACTTGGGGTCTATTTACCGTCAATGTTTTAGTCCGTTTATTATTAATTTTATTACCTTATATGTGTATATGTATATGTGGGTATTCGTTTTAGTTTTGTCAGGTTCTTTTTATTTCAAGTTATCTAACTGGTTCGTTTGTTTCTTTTGTTTTTAATATAGATTGCCAATTCTTGATTCGATTGATTTCGTGTTTGATCTTTTGTTTTGATTTCGTTCCACGGTTCACCCCTTATTTCGTTACTTTTATTTTGATTGTTTATACAACTCTCCTTTCCCTTCTTTCTTATCTGTACGTTTCAATTTATCTCCATCTATTTCCTCTGAATATATGTGATTTCGAATTGAAGTTACACGTTTCTTGTCATCCTTTTCGTTCGTTTCTTATTTACATCCCTTTATTATTATCCAAATTTTTTTGATTATAATTTTTTCCTCTTTTCCTTTTTTCCCTTCTCTTTTCCCCCTCTTTTTCTTTTTTCTCCTCTCTTTTTTTTCCTTTTGAGGTGTCTTGACGTTTTCGGGTTGTATCTTCGTCTCCAAATATTGTTCCTTTTAGCACTAACTTTTTTTTTTTAGTTTTCGAATTAATCTAAAGTACTACGGTTATTTTAGTTGTTGATGTTGTCCTACCCAACTCCCCTTTCCTGTCTTTTCCTCTGTTTCCTTTTTCTTTTTTTTAGGTTTTCTTTCATGGTTTGTTCAATTTTGTATTCTTATTATTTACAAAAAGAACTCAGTGACGACAATTCTAGGAAAGGGAGTGACCCTCAGTGTCGGGTGGAGTGGAGGGATCCTATGGGAGGTTGTGACACGAGCAGAGACCTGGACGACACCCCCGTCGAGTCTAAGATTAGACCAAAATAAGGACACACAAGAACGGAGGTTACAGGTGTCGATAGTCTTGATCACACAAAAGAAAACACCCTCGAGAGTTACAGGAAAATATGTAAGGTATCTGTGTGTCAGACGGATCAACAAGTACACTTAAATTAGACGTTGAACATGTCGGTCACCCTTCCAAAACCCAGAAGAAGGAATCCGTGGGACGGGGACTCAAAGTTAACACCAAAATAAAGGTGGAGAGACCCAGCAGGTGACCCCAAACGAAGACTCCGACGGGACCTCCTGAACCCAGACAGGGTCTCTCCCGGTCAACGTCTCCACCATGTCGACGAACCCAACGTCCCCAAGACCGTCGTGGTCCATAAGTCCCCTCAACCGTCGATCCCGTCGTCCTTTATATCAAAAGATCTTCTCACCTTGGTCATTACCGGTGTTATGAGGTCATAAGAACGGACCTCTCGGGACGACTATCTCTTCGGACCGTCCGGTGTCACGTGTCCCAGCGTTTCTCAACCTATATTGGTTTAGTTGGGGTACACGTATCTCCGTTCTGAAAAAAAAAGCGAACACCGTCGAGACGGGTGCACTCCCAAATCGTACTTCCACCACGTCTACGAACCAAACGTCCCTGAACCGTCACGGTTCACACGTCCAAGTGTTTGACGGAAGCGACGTCCTCAATACCGGGATAGTCTCAGAAAAAAGTTCGGAGACCATCGACCGTTAGTCTTCCGGAGAAACCGATCAGAAAGAGACATCGAGATGGGTAAGTCTGTGAATCTCCCGAGGGAACGGATCCCAGGAAGAGACATCAAGTCACGCAGTCCATGTATCTCCGACCCCAGGATGAGACATCTAGCCACTCAGTCCGTGAATTTGGCAGTGGGACCCACCGCAGGATGAGATCAAGCCCACGCAGTCCCCGAACCACCCAGTAAGAGAGATAACAAGTAGACGGCTACGACCGACACCCTCTCTCTCCGATACTACTACCGAGATGGGGGATGTGCACTGAGTCATCATAACGGAACGAAGGTACCGACGGACCGAAAGGAAGTGTCCGCAAAGGGTGGTGTTAGAGGAGGGAGTGTAGGGGAGTCAGGTAGACAGACGTCAGTTGTCGTAAGGAGCGGGATCCGAACGAGGTGTTAGGGATTTAAGGTCGAGAGTCGGCGACGTGGAAGATCCCCTGGACGCAGGAACAGGTCCTACGTATACCGACGCCGTTCCTGACAGACTAAGAGTAACGTAAATCCGACGGTGTCCAGTCGACCAAGTGAGAGTATTTACAAAGAGGAGACTGAGTCTGTCAACGGGGTCACACACCTGACCTGGGGACGAAGTCAAGGGGGTGGGTGACGCCCACCAAGGTCAGGATGATTGGAAGGACAAAAAGGAGGATCACGGAAGTAGGATGACCCAAAAACACACCAAGACATATATGAAAAGACCACCAGACCATGAGGACAGACGAGAGTCGAAGACAAGACGTGTGTGAAGACACAGACCTCCACATAAGGACTACACAGGCACCTCTCTCTACATGCGGTGTAGGTGGATGAGGAGACGGTAGAACAAGAGAGAAAGATTAACGTAAGAATATTAGTTTCTGTTAGGAACTTTAAGTTTTCTAAGATACTGAAAAGTATGAATTTATAATTATTTTTCAAAGTGTGACAATCCGAACAAAAACTATCCAATATTCTAATTGTAGTAATTACATTCTAGTAAAATTAGTCCCCAATCGTTTGGTACCGGGAGTTCAGTTTAGGTCAGCCAGTGGACAAACAAATTTATTTTAAAATAACCTTGTGTCTATGCAAGGAAAGACACATAACAGATGTCGACGAAAGTGTCACATGGTGGTCACAACTAATAAAATCGTCTCTGTCACACAGGACGTTTCGGATCTTACAACCGATCGACTGAGAAGTGTCTTTTCCCACCATTGGGGACTAAAGTCATTAATCGTAATTGGAAGTAATAAAAGAAACAAGTCTATGTCTAACTCTCCGTTAACTTGTGAACATATTCACAATTTAGTATGAAAATTAAACGACTCCTCATTGATGAATTTAGGTCATTTCACTCACCAAAAGAATATTACACTTATATTAGTGTGGTTACTTAGATTAGACGTTTGTTTAAACAAGAAAAAAAAAATTGGTCAATCTATATATCTATCTTCTGTCTTATCCTATCTATCTTCCATTTTATTCCCCAATTCAAAAGAAAGATATGAAAGAAAGACTAACCTAAATTAGGAAGGTTTCGTAAAAAAAGAGAAAAATAACTCCTGGTTGAGACTGAAATTGACACATACCTTCACAAACCTCGGGATTCGAAATGATCTCTGAGACGTCATATTGGGTAGGAACTAGGAATCCTGATATCTCATATCAGACCTATCGGTCTCCGGTCCACCGGCCCCTTGGTGGACCAGTTCCTTGGAAAAGGGTTTTGTTCTAACTCCTAAGGCAGTTGAACTAAAGGAGGTCAACCTCAAGAAATGGAGGGGAGGGACAAAAGGAAAGAACAAAACAAAAATATAAATAATTCTTATATAGGACAAAATATAAATTGTCGACCCATTATAAAATAGAGTCTGTCATCATATACAGTAAACAACAAAAAGAGTTAAGAAATTAGAAACGTTGGTACAAAAAAAAACAAAAAAAAAAGTCAAAAGGAGAAACAAAAAAGAAGACAAAATATAATCCCGACCATAAAATCAAAAAATTACTTTTAAGACTTAACATATCACCGAAAGGGAACATATATGTGTGAATAAACGGAGGGATCTGTTTGAAACTGAATTACGGAAAATCTTTCCCTTTAACAAATATCAAAAGGAACACTATATCTTTTACGATTATCAGATATTCTAAAGATCTTAAATTTATTCTTATCATGTTTGATATCAATATCAATATCATGTAACATTGTCTTAAAGAAAAATTGGAAATGGAACCAGTTCTAAAAATGACCGACGGATCGGAAAGAGTAAACGGAGACCTAGAAAGAATGTCACATAAACCCCATATTCCTAAGTCTAGTAAATAAGATACTCATTTCCGATTTCTTGATCTCTTCTCTTTCAGAACTTTGGAACTCCGACTATTATAAACACAAAATTGAACTCTTAATATATTAACATTTGTCTTAATTCAAAAGGTAAATAAACGTTTCAGAATACTCAGACCAGGTAATAAAACTCGTTACAAATTGTCATAAAAACTCTTCAAAAAAAATTTTTCAATATAAATTTATTTCAATACATACTAAAATTTAAATTAAATAACGTGTCAAATAACAGACGATAAGAGATGAGACAGACGATCACTTATATGACATGAAATTATATTCGATCTTGTTTCGATATTTTTTGTAGGTAAAAACCTTTCAAAGTGAACAAGACGTCGTTCCGGAAAGGACCGGTGAACAGTAACATCCTTTAGGGGAAGAACCGTGAATCCATTTATCTGATAGACACACGACGGTGTCACGTCATATCGTGTTCTTTATGACTAAAGGTTAGATCGGAAAATAACCTTCTAACACTTCTTCGAAAAGACTTTTTGGGGCTTCCGTTTGGCGCTAATTAAATAGTAGCAAACCTCCTACCCTTTCAGTCAAGATTGAGACAGGTCGTTGACTAACTAGTTCAAAGATTGGACTTGTTCTGGTCGTTTCGGTTCCATTTCAAGTATCCAACAAAAATTCTTGTAAGAACCCTCTCGTCACACGACCCTACTTTCGGTACTCCACCCTCACTCGGACCGTACAAACTCCTTTCCTTCCTTCGAACACACCGATCTCGTCTCACTCACTCCCCTGCACTCATCTTCTCCAGTGTCCCCCGGTTAGGACTTTTTGGAACCAAAAAGAATGAATCTCTCTCCACCCCTCGGTGACTTCCTGAAATTGGTTTCTCCTTCTTTACGGCAACACTGGTCCGACAGAACCCGACGACACATCTCTTAACTGACACAAAACTTCCCTCCCGTCACCTACCCAGTCTCGACCTCTCGAGGACGACAATAGGTCTGCTCTCAACGACCACCGAGTCTGGTTTCCTACACTACTCTTCACTATCCTAAGACCTATTTAACTGTCTCAGTTATCTCAATGATTCTCTAATCAACACCTGATACTCTCTTACTCTGTGTTTATCACTATATATGGATTTTTCATATACTATACATTCACCTGTTTAGTCTTAGTAATGACACGTAAAAAGAGTTCGTGTCTCAGGAAGATAGATAATAACCGGTTCCTAGTCACATTCCTTCTCGGAAAAGGACCATTGGTAAAGACTCCCGAAACCCTTTTCGGTTTTTGACTACTACTCATCCTCTTCCTAAACTAGTAGGGATCTACGTTTCGTCTTACATAAAACCTTATCTCTAATGTCCGAAACGTAATGACGTACGACTCTATTGAACCATTTACAAATATCAATTACTATTCTTACGTTAATTTATTGAGATCCCAAAAGTGTTTCAAAGACAAAGACATACAGGTCGGTCTTTTACTCTAGTTTACACTTATGTTTGTAAAAAGAACTCCAGTCGTATTATGTCACTTCTCAGATTCTTTTTTTCTCATGTAAAAATAATATCAATTAGAGGTCTCGGTAAAGTAGAATAAAATTAAATAAAATCATGGTCGGATGCAATGGTCTACGATGTTCGTTTCAATGAATAAGAGATCTATGATGAAAATTTTTAATCATATGGTGTCCAACTTAAAAAAATATATCCTCAGTGTTAGAGAGATGATCCTAATATTTAAATTTACATCCGATTTGAAGAAACGAAACAAAACATCTTAACATCAAAATGACCGTATTTCTACCTAAAACTTACAATACATATAACTTACCATGTCTTTATGTATTCTACTTAATCGACAAATTAAGTACACACACACTGACACACAAATTCTTTTTTTTTTTACGGTAAGTCCTGTAGTTCTCTTCCCTGTAAGTCGTCTCACTAATTTTGTCATTTCCGACCATAAACCGAAACGGATCGAAACCTTACAAGTATTGGGTTTTCTACTTCACTAATCGTTCCATAGACGTTCAAAAATGGACTTTGTTTTGATACTCTTAAGTCGGTGACCTCAAAAGGATTTTTTTTTTTGATAAGGAAAGTGGACCCGGTTCGGGGGGTCGGTTTGTCCCTTTCTCGACTCTCACCGTCAACACCCCCATGGAACAGGAGACATGGGGGTGGACGAGGGGTCCACTTCCGGGGAGTTGGAACCGTGTACCGGGGGAGGGAGGTGGTGAGGAGATCTAGTAAGATATTTATTGGGTGTCTAAACGACTGGTGGATCCGGGGTCTAGGTGTCTCTTTTCGTCTCCTTCGGGGTAATTGAGGGTGATTTCTTTCAGACCAAGGGGGACTGGTGTTGGTCCCTGGGGTCGGGAAGGTGTAAAGAAGTCCAATAGGACTAATGGGAAGGTTTTGTGTATACGTTTTTCGTTCGTTATAAGTCTCTCCCGAAAATATACTCGGATGCACAACTACAACGTCCTGTTCTTTTTTCTTTGTTTTTAATAAAGGGGGTTCCGACACTCTATTTTTCTTAGTTCGGTTTGAATCCTTATGAAAGGTGTCAGAGACGAGGTGTACTATTTTAGACGAAGACAAACGTCCGTCTCTACCTCCGAGGTACCGGAGTGTCGTGTGGGTCCCTACATCTGCGACGATGGGGCGGGGTCGTGTATGGTAGGGTGGATAGGTCCGGGAATCAGTCAAGGACGAGAGAGTACAGTGTTACCAGTCGACACACGTAGTCAGGTCTGTTCCACCTAAAAGTCACCACTATGGTCCAGGACCTGTCTCAAAACCGTAGTGGTTATGGTCAGTGCAAAGGTCTACCTGTGTAATTGGTTTTTTTTTTTTCGTATGAAAAACAAAATAAACGTTGTAACAAGTGTTTTTTAGGGAACGCATTGGAATCTGTTCCATAAATTGAACGGAGTCAAAGAAGAAGATCTTTTACCTCTCTTATTGTCACAGAAGGAATATCCCAACACTCCGATTCACTCGATATGTGTATCTCGTGAATCTTGTCAAGGACTGTGTATTCGGACACTTTTACAAGTCATGGTGGAGGAGGAGGACAATCATAACGAAAAAGAACAACAATTTGAGAAAAAGGGGGGGTCTAGTAACTAGTGAACCCTCTAGGACGTCTTCCTCAGATATTTTGGATATAAATACATCTTTTCTAATAATTTGTCCATTTATACGTAAGGGACATTCTAAAGTAGAGTTTATAGAACTGACTAAAGTTATTTTAACTCAAAAGGTCTCTTTTAGTGAACAAACGAAAAAACTTTCGTTATGGACCCAACACACGGGAACAAAGACCGTTCTCAGGTAGGACATCATAACAACACTGTAAGGGCCATGGCACATAGACATAGAGACTCGAGTGTTTACCAAACTAAGAAATTATGGGTAGTCCATATTTTACCTAATGTTTTCACCATCCATTTTTCGTTCATAAACTCCCTATTACAAGTAGGACAAGTCATCTCTCAAAGGAGTCCAAGACACACGTGGAACTCAAAAACGTTTATCTTTTTAAGTCCTACCTAAAATGATGGGAGGATTGGTATCTCTCCTCACTTTTGTATGGAGACACACAGACTCCAGTACCTAGTGTCTCTGTAGAGTTTGATTTTCAAAGATACCATAGAGTCATAATAGAACTTTAAAATATACTCAATTTATAAAACGAACTATAAATGGACAGAAACAAAAATTATAATTTTTAGTAAATTTTAATACATAGTCGTTTTTACGATTATTACGATTATTTTTCATAAGGGATAGAAGTTCATTTTACCCGTGTTCTTCTACAAATCGGACACAAATAAGAATGGACGACTGGAGAGGCAGTCCCATGACCCTTGGGATAAACTCTTCATTCCCAAATCTAATGAAAAATTTTTAATTGAACACAATTTCATACCTCTATACAATAATCTCTTTTTCTCACTCGGGACTTTAATCTACTTAATTTGTCTTATTTACCATTATTTACTTTTACCTGTATGAGTGGTTGAAATGGTGAACATCCTGTCATATAAAAGTCACTAATCATATTACCCATCTATAGTGTCGTCTCTATAAATTGTAGTTTTTTGAGATAGAATCATTAATGTAAGAATATTTTTACATTTCGTCGTATATAGAATCTGTAATCGTGTCAGAAATTTTAACAAGTGATCGGTTTATGTTGGGATAACACATTATAAAAAGTTTTTGGTCTAAGGGAGATTGAAATTACTTTCTCTCTCCAGAAACAAAAATAATAAAATTATAAAGAAACACAACGAAACAATCAGTGAATCAGCACAGGTTGAGAAACGTTAGGGTACATGACATTGGGTGGTCGAAGGAGACAGTTACCTGAAGAGGTCGTGCCTATGACCCTCCCCAACGGTAAGGGAAGAAGTCCTCCAGAAGGACTGGGTCCCTAACTTGGACCCAGAGGACGTAACGTCCGTCTAAGAGATGACAGACTCGGTAATCCCTTCGGGATTATAAAGAAATGAAAATAAAAATTTGATAACGAATTAAAATATCAATATTTAACTAGGGACCTCCATGGTATTTTCCGGTAGCCGAACTTGAACGGGAGGTTCCATCTACTCCCGGTGGACTTCGGACACACGACTGACATGACATGTTCCAGAAGTGAAGGAAGTAAGTGAAAGCGCACGAACGAGAACCACAAGTCCTGTAGGACCCGAAACTTTTGTGTCTGGACCTGTGGTTCCTAAACCCGTCACTTCTAAGATAAGGTCTTCTTCTACTAAAGCCACTACAAGACACCCTGTATGTACTACTTGTTCTCGTTTACCTTCGAAAGGTCGTTCGAAGTTTAAGTCGGACACTCAACCCTAAGCTCTTTCATTCGTAAACCAAATGTCAAGGTTGTTTTTAGTCAACGTGAAGTTTCGACATTGTATTAACACCAAATTAGATTAATATCAGTTACAATTCCTGACACAATCATTGAAGGAGTACCGAATTAATAGGTACAACTCTGTACACGAATCCAAACACAGTACACTTTTTTTCACTCTAAGTTTACATGAATACTTGTAGTTTGTACAAATCAATCTAACACGAACACACGTTTCAGTGAAGTCAGTACAGACTGACAAATACTGGGATAAACGGTATCGGGTGGTCCGAGGAGACAAGTACCCTAAGAAGTCCGTTCTTATGACCTCACCCAACGGTACGGAAGGAGGTCCCCTAGAAGGGTTGGGTCCCTAACTTGGGTACAGAGAATACAGAGGACGTAACCGTCTACCCAAGAAATGGTGATCACGGTGGACCCTTCGGGAGAAATGTCTAATCCTAAATAGTTGATATACACATAATACGATGGTAGACGTTAAGAGATTCTATTATATGGACCCTTTGGACTATTTTTATGATTCCGATAGATAAGAAGGTCAAGGATCTCCTTAGTTTTATAGTTTGTAGGTCTTTTGTTTCGTCTCATCAATTACGTTATCCGTCTAGACAGGAAGTCGCAGAAATTTATAGATTCACTTATTTGTTCTGATCTTCACATGTTACTCAGATAGAAGTTCAAATTTTTCGTGAATTATAAATTTTTAATTATTTTCTTATAGAATTTCTTATAATACCATTGACAGTGATTGTCGATACAAAAATATCTTGAAAATTACCGAAAATATTAAATCTGACAGTCAAAATACAGAACCAAGGTGACAAAGGAGTGATACCGAAAACTAGTTCGGTGAATCGAGATTCGAAACTGAAAGAACGCATATTTTACTCCTACTGATTATCTTGGATAGAGTGTACCAACAACCCCCCTGATTTGGTCTAGAACGTGTATATCGTGAACTGTGTCATGGGTAGTGTACCATTACAATTTAACAATAAAGTATTCCTTCCGTTCTATAGTGATAAAACATTAACTTCTTGGATTCCAAGTCTAATATCAAACGGATACTCGGATGTCTCACATCTAACGTCTACATTCTAAAATTGGATCCAGAAGTCCGATATTTAGGATACGAAAGAAGACACCGTTCCTCGGAATTAAACCCTTTGTGTCCAGATATTTTTCTGAAACACATGCACGACGCATCATAGACTGAGAAACGATGGGATAGCTGACATCGGACGGTCCGAGGAGACAGGCATCCTAAGAGGTCCGTTCTTATGACCTCACCCAACGGTAAAGGAGGAGGTCCCCTAGAAGGACTAGGTGTCTAACTTGGGTCCAGAGAACTCAGAGGACGTAACCGTCCGTCTAAGAAATGGTGAAATTCGGTGGATCTGAAATCCACCTCGGCACTTGATTTAACAATCCAGTATGTTGGATTGTTAAATGCTCCAAATACTCCAGTATTTAGTTTATTCGGGAAACAAAGAACTCTTCGTAGTAAAGATAGTCTTTATAAACTAAAGGACCCTTTATACTATGTTGTTTGTCTTTTTGACTAACTTTTTGATATGATTCATTAATAAATAACATTAACGATCTTTAGAGACGATGGGATTTCGAGTGTGTTTGACGAACAATATGTAAGAAAACTAAGGAGTAGTCAATAGTAAATGTGGTGACCATGTGAATTTGTAGGATTGGGGGTTCTACTGAAACCTTTGAGGAAATATTGTTGACTCTATAACGTCAAAAGACTCGTTCAAGGAAAAGTCGAGACTTGGTTCAAAAGGATAGTCCCTTCCGGAGCCTTTATTCTCAAGAACCCGAAACGTATCTTAAGTGAGTTAAAGTTTTTCTAGAATCCACCGGACAGTATTGAACTAAGAGACATCACTCAAGTCACTGAGGTTCCGAAGTCTATTCCGGAAGAGTAACAAAGAGTCCTTAGGGACCTTTGACTCTACCAGAAGTCTTGTCCATAAGAAGACTGGTCCTCTATATCCTACGGACGACTACTAAGGGAGTTCCAGAAGACACCAAGAAAGGTTCCAAGTCCTCGAGTCCCATTATGTCATCGGAGGGACGTTGTAAGACGTCTTGTAGACTTACCACGTTTCGGGGTGTCACTAGACTTTCCGACGGGAGTAGGTAATTAAATGTAATTATGATATCGTCTTCTTTAACCCCGGGTAAGAATCAAATGAGGAAACCTGTATAAATTGGTTAGTATTTTTTGTTCGTTAATACTCCCATGATGACTAATTTTCATCTAAAGTAAAAAAGCATGTCGAAAAGAGGTGACTAAAGTCTCCTATTAGTCTTTAACTGAGACAAATCATAAACTTCTCCGTACAAGAAGGAGTGTTAAATTTAAATAAAAATAAAGATCATGATGGTCGCGGAATTACTAGAACACCGTCGTGGTCGTGGTTAAGGTGGGGAAGAACATAGACCTCCTGGTCCGAGACCTTTCAGGGAAGAAAATAGTTTCACCATACTATGTCACGTTAATTTTTCAATAACAACAGTAGTAAACTTGATGACTTGAGTAAGTTGTTTCACTTAATAACGTACAGATGGAAGGACGTTCCGGACATAACTTATAATTTTTTCGTTTTTCTCATTTTATTGTTTGAGTACGGGACTCTTTATATTTTTAACTTACAATCCCTCTTCTACGTCTTACTCTTTCCTTATCGTAAACACTAACACATGTATTTAATACAACAACAAATCAGAAATTCAGACTGAGAAAACGTTGGAGTACCTACCATCGGACAGTCCGAGGAGACAGGTACCCTAAAGGGTCCGTTCTTATCACCTCACCCAACAGTAAGGGAAGAGGTCCCCTAGAGGGGTTGAGCCTTGCTTGAACCCAGAGAACTCAGAGGACGTGACCGACCGACCAAGAAATGGTGACTCGGTGGTCCCTTCGGGTGTATTTAATATATCCAGTCTTGATTCCCTCACCAGTTATAGTTATAGTTATTGGAGTCTATACGTCTAGTGTGGTGGGACTACCGTCTTTCGATTCTCCTTGATTTCTCGGAGAACTACTTTCACTTTCTCCCTCACTTTTTAGACCGAATTTTGAGTCGTAAGTCTTTTGATTCTAGTACCGTAGACCAGGGTAGTGAAGTACCTTTTATCTACCTCTTTGTTACTTTTGTCACTGTCTGAAATAAAAGAACCGGAGATTTTAGTGACGTCTACTACTGACGTCGGTGTTTTTAATTTTCTACGAACGAGGAACCTTCTTTTCGATACTGGTTGGATCTGTCGTATAATTTTTCGTCTCTATAATGAAACAGCTGTTTCCAGACAGATCAGTTTCGATACCAAAAAGGTCATCAGTACATACCTACACTCTAAACCTGGTATTTCTTTCGACTCGTGACTTTTTAACTACGAAAACTTGACACCACACCTCTTCTGAGAACTCTCAGGGAACCTGTCGTTCCTCTAGTTTGATCAGTTAGGATTTCCTTTAGTTAGGACTTATAAGTAACGTTCCTGACTATGACTTCGACTTCGAGGTTATGAAACCGGTGGACTAAGCTTCTTGACTGAGTAACCTTTTCTGGGACTACGACCCTTTCAAACTTCCGTCCTCCTCTTCCCCTACTGTTTCCTATTCTACTTACCGTAGTTGTTGAGTTACCTGTACTCGAACTCGTTCGAGACTCTCAACCACTAACTGTCCCATCGGACTGCACGATGTCAGGCACCCCAGTGTCTCAACCTGACTCGTCAACTTGACTTGACTTCCCTCACCAGTCACACTGTCCCTTAATCCACTTAATATCTCCGTACATGGAAATAAAAGTCAATGACCCGAGTAGAAATTTCTAATTAACCCTAAAATTTATAAACTTTATCCTGTCTGATAAATCTCACTTTATTTAGTATGTCTTATATTTCTATTTCCTATTAGAAATGATACTTATATTTTGATCAGGAAATTTAATACCTGATTCAAAGGAAATTCGACTATTTGAGAATAAAATCAGGGAGTACAATAAATTTTTGTTCTCTATTCTGGCAAAAGAAAGTAAGTATCAATAATAAATGTAACTCCTCAATGGTATACCATAAAGGAAAAATAACGGGAAAATAAGTTTCAATGTAAAGTTTTATAATTAAAACATGAATGGTATCTTTGAAGAAAGAAGGATCCAATTACAAGTAAAATGATTATGAAATTGGAGTTTACATATCACAAAACTAATTGTAATCAGCGTAGTTGAACATTCATTTCACTTCGATATTAAAAATTACCAAATAAATTTTCTTAGATTTTCACCTCATTTTTACCTTCAAAGGGTGTAATTAAGTTTTAATTGACTAGCACATTAATGACTGTCCATCGTTAACTACGAAGTACGTAACACTTAAGAAAAAACAACTGTCATTTCCTCCAAATAGTAAGAATGTTTTCCAGAAAAAGAAAGTCCTAGGTTAATGTTGTCTTCTTAAGGGGATTGTGTGATTAAGAAAGAGTAAAACACCCCTCCGGGTACAGTTGGTCGAGTCTCCGAAGGAACTAATAATTTGCTGACTGAGATTTCCATCTTATATGGTAAAAACCTCAATCAATGATGTTAAAAATAAATCTAAGTCTTCAACAGACCGGACTCCTGGACTACTATTTGATTAAAAGTCATAATGGGTAAACAAAACCAAAACGTATGCCCATTTTCATATAAATTACGATAACCCAGGAAGACCACTGTTAAAACCAAATTTTACGTCTCTATCTTTATAAAGAGTGGTCGACACACTATTTCACATCGACGAAATTAAACATACACAAGAGTGGAACATCAACTACGTCGTAAGAACCAGTCATAGACGAGACTGTAACCTAGGACGATTCGAAAACCTTCTTAAAGGTGCAACCGACCTTTTTGAGAGACGGGCCGTAGTTCCGTCGTAGTAGTAGTAATAACTAAGATATCTAGTTTAAGTCCATACAAAAGTGAAACATTGGACAACTATGTGAGTCTTTCTCTGTTTTTATAGTCATTACTGTCTACAAATTTAGTACAAACACTCTTTTTTCACAACTAAAACAAATAAAGACGAATTAAATATCTCTCCTTCGTATACCTATTATGTCTTTGTGTGTGTGTGTTTATATATATATACGGTTATCTGTGATCATAGAACAACCCTTCCTGGTTGATATAAAAGTGTTAATCGTTTATAACAAGTAAAACTGTATCAAAATCCCAAAACTGTAAAGGAATGTACGGGTCTTAAGTCTAGTCACTACCATCACAAAATGGTGAACAAGAAGATTATAAGACTCTATTTATTAGGGGTTTATTCTAAAATAGGAATTACTCTTTATATTACTCTTAAAGTAAAATTAACCTTTCGAAAACTTTATAAAATTTAATTATCTACCTTAAAACAAAAATATATAAATTCGTTCAACTTTTTGTGTACTTTACCGACTATCTAGGTGACGGACACTTACATTCTCATTAACAAAGACACTTACATCTTTGCACGGGAGGTCGTACCTCCATTCGACGATTGTAATCAATAAAGACCGATGTATTTTATAAAATTCATCTTTCTTTCCAAAAACTATGTACTAATAAAGAGTATAAAAAGTACATTCACCCTCACTCCTATCCCCTTCACGTGTTTAAGTCCTTTTCCTATGTTAGATATCGTAAAACACCCTTCAATCTAGACTCTACACTCCCTCTTCTGATCCTACCGGGGGTCCAAAGACCGAACCCTTTATTTCATTTAACACCAAGGTACTTGATTCTACCCTTTGTGTCTCCTGTCCGTCCAAACACTTCCTTTCCAGTACTCAAAACAAAAGTCTGTACCAAACAAACTCAACAGTTAATATCGAGGTTAACCACTAAAGACAGACCATCCGTCACTTTAAATACCCACTCCTTTTGTTCCCGTCTCGACCTGGTCCTTTTTATTCTGATCGGTCGACACTAGGACTTTACGTTCAGGTCATGAATTTTTCCCTACGTCACCAACTCAAGACACTTCACCACAAAGAGTTAGATAAAACAGAGGGATGGGGTCCTCGGAAAAATCATTACAAGAAGGATTAGTGGAGGGATGGTTCTTTAAAATTATAGTGTGTATATGGTAAATATTTAAGTACTTGTATTTGTCTATATACACATAAACAACAAGTCGACGATTCAGTACAGACCGAGAAACGTTGGGATACCTGACGTTGTACGGTCCGAAGGGACAAGAAGTGATAGAGGACCTCAAACGAGTTTGAGTGTGGGTAACTCAGTCACTATGGTAGCTTGGTAGAGTAGGAGACAGAGGGGGAAGAGAAAAACGGAAGTTAGAAAAGGTCGTAGTCCCATCGGTTTCATAACCTCGAAGTCGAAGTCAGGAAGGTTACTTATAAGTCCCAACTAAAGGAAACCCTAACTGACCAAACTAGAGGAACGACAGGTTCCTGAGAGTTCTCAGAAGAGACCGTGGTGTTACACTTTCTTAGTTAAGAAATAGTAAGTCAAAAGAACGTTTCTAATTTTCATATGAGTCACGTTAACCCAGGAAAACCACTGTTAAAACCAAATTTTACGTCTCTATCTTTATAAAGAGTGGTCGACACTCTTTGTACTGAGTATGGGTATGTACTGATAACCTTTTTCGTATCGAAACAGATATACCTGGAAACGACCGTTTCACTACAAAGACGAAAAATTATACGCCAGATCCAAACAGTATAAAAAAGAAGGTTCCTCGTTCACATTAAAACACCGACGTCAGTGACAGGTGTCAATAAAACCTCGGGTTCTTTTATTTTGGACAGTGACAAAGGTGAAAAAGGGGTCGACAAACGGCACTTCACTACCCGGGTCTACGATACTAGAACCAAAAAACTTACAACTCAAAATTCGGTCGAAATAGTGAGAAAGAGGAAGGAGTTCTACAAGAAATCAAGGAGAAACGAGAGACGTAATCCCACCACAGTAGACATATAGACTCCAATAACTATAAAGAGGGTCGTTAGAACTAAGGCCGAACACTCAGCACGTCGGACCGTAAAACGTACTACACGAGACGTATATTCAATTTATTCGACCCACTGTTATATGTCTGAACTACATGAGGAAAGGGTTAAAAATTGGTTAGACAACAGGGTACAAGTCAAGATTGACAACGAAGAACTGGACGTATGTCCAAAGAGTCCTCCGTCTATTCCACCAGACCATAAGGGTAGAGAGATTTGTAAAAGGTGTCAAACAACACTAGGTGTGTCAGTTACCGAAATCGGATCAGTTACTTTGTCTTTATCTACAATAAGACCTTGAGAGAACGAAAAAGATACTCGGTCACCTACAACCTATAAACTAGAGACTAAGGAGACGGGAAAGATTTAGGTCGAACATGTAGACCTCCAAGAACCAGGGTATGACAACTTCGGATCGAACTTCCTAAAACTCGTATTAGAACGACCGTACACTTTACTCGTATTAACATGTTATCCAACTTGTAAGAAACCGTAACGGAAAGAAACCCTAACCTCACTTTTGACTGTAAAAAGTCAGAACACCGGTGACGACTCAAAAGGTTTAAACGACCGTATGACTCACGTCGTGGAATTGTCGTGGTAGGAAATCCTAAACTTTATCGATTCGACCTTAAGGTAGTGGAAGTGATCGAACGACCCCTCCCCTTTAGAATGTGAAAAATACATATTTCGTGTCTAAACACCAAATATTTTTCGCATTCTAAAGGGAAGAGGTTGTTTCTTAAAGTCGTAAAGTGACTCTGACCTACAATATCCCATAATTTAAACTGACTTAATGTTCGTTACAAACCATTTTCTGATACAGACCGTGATAAGGAGTATCCATGGTTATGACTACAATAAAATGACTAGCATATCTTGTATCTTGATCTTTACAAAATGGTCAAATGACAGTTATATACGCGTAAATAGAATATTGTCACAAACAACACTAATTAACGATTTTCACTACTGTACGTACAATATTGTACATATTTCCTTTATTATAATGATACAAATTGTCTCTAATTAAAATACTTCCATCATATTTTTTAATTAAGAATATTACCTGAAACTAAACATAATACCCTTCGAAACAACAAAGTAATCTTTTCTTAAACTAAAAAGGAAAAAGAAATTTATTTTCCGACACCGGATGTGAAGTAGAACTGGGAAATTTAGGTTTTCTACGTTTTAGATAATATTAACGTCTTACGGTGAGACATCTGTAATTTAACTCATTTCTCGTCCATTCATAAAAATTAAAACGACAAGAGAAAATGAGAGATATCTAAAGAAATAAATTTTTTTTATGGAATATACTCTGAATTTTAAGTTATATCCTTTGAGATACACCAAGGTTCCTTTTAACCTTAAATCAATAATGAAACAATTTACCTAAATGGGAATTTGATTATTCTATATCTTGTTCGTTATTTTTTCTGAAACCAGAATTCCGAATGAAATGACATAATATAATTCGTCATAAAATTTTTACTTTTTCGTAAACATACTACTGTCGTGAACATCAAATGGTGTCGTGCCGTCACTACGGTGACTACTCCACCGTCCTTGACACAATAAAGAAGTCCCCGTAAACGACTACCGAGTCAACATTTCCGGTGAGTTAAGGTCCCACCAAAACATAAAAACAAAACAAAACAAAACAAAAAAACCAATTGACCATGTCCTCTTCTTCGATCTTGCTGTGACAGCAAGACGATGTTGGACGTTACGAGAAATGCAGTGAGAAAAGCCGTTTTACTAACGTGCCATTCACCATCAATAAAATACAGTGGAAGTCGTTAAAACACAAACGACGTCTTACGAAGGAGTGACACACTTTGTCTTGACTAGTAATACCGTTAGAGAGTCCGGTGATTCTAAGACCACAAGATTGACACTACGATACTGAACTGACACTACGACATTGAACTGTAGGTACTATTACACTGCTGACTTTTAACGATCGGGAACTTATAGTCTTGAACAACCTTTATAAATAGACCAAAAGTAGTGTGAGTGGAAAAGAGTTGAACCCGGACGTTTTCTTCCGTTAGAAACAAGATTTAACAGTGGAACTCCGGGCATCAAAACCCTTTCACTCCTCCGTTTACTCCGTATTTTTTACAATAAGTCCACAGAAAGTTATAGTCATCTATCTACATAACCATCCTTAAAAATTAACAGAGACAAGGGTGTAGGACTATTTGTAAAGTAGAATGTCGCCTCTGAAGATAAAATCTGTAAGTAAACATTACAC
This sequence comes from Capra ibex, assembly GCA_006410555.1. Classification (NCBI taxonomy): domain Eukaryota; kingdom Metazoa; phylum Chordata; class Mammalia; order Artiodactyla; family Bovidae; genus Capra; species Capra ibex. Next base: position 114,494,795 of record SJYO01020080.1, read on the forward strand.
GGAAATATATTCGTCATCTCTCAAAATGGACCTCTTCCGTTACCGTGGGGTGAGGTCATGAGGACGGACCTTTTAGGGTACCTGCCTCCTCGGACCACCCGACGTCAGGTACCCAAGCGACTCTCAACCTGTGCTGACTCGCTGAAGGGAAAGTGAAAAGTGAAAGTGCGAAACCTCTTCCTTTACCGTTGGGTGAGGTCACAAGAACGGACCTCTTAGGGTCCCTACCCCCTCGGACCGCCAGAAGGCAGATACCCCAGCGTGTCTCAGGCTGTGCTGACTTCGCTGAATCGTCGTCGTCGTCTTTCAAAATGATGGAAATGAAGAAGTCCTGTCGGAGTGGAATGAAACAAACGTTGGTCTCCATTTTTTCTCTTTCTGATTATGAACAAAACCATAAGTAGTCTCATCCAACATTAGGATCGTGTTAAGTATAACCCCTTTGACTTTGATCATGACAACAGAGCGTTAAGGTGTAAGAGTGGACTTCCTGGTGTAAACTTTACTTTTTTTAGAAAGTTTTGAAACTTAACGGACACTATAAAAGTGACTGGGGAGGGGGACAGGGGTCTCAACATCGTCACTTAGACTCTTGTTGTCACCGAACGTACTCATGTTAAGTTCTCACAATTCAGTACGTAAAGCATATAAAACTTCATTAGAGAAAATTCTCCCTGATACCTACTAAAAAACAAAAAAGTGGTAAGAAATGTATAATTTTTTTCTTTGATGACCATTTATACATTACAAAATTTTGTTTGGGAAAGATGACAAAAGAAATTCGACTACAAAAGGTTTAAGACCAAGACAATCAAACGTACCGATTGATTATTATGAATGAACATTAATAAAAGAACGAAGGACATACATCCACCGCGCGTAGATCTACATGGTACAGAACAAAAATACAAGGTGTCACACGTCATTAATGAACTATGTATCAATTAAGGGTCGTGTACAAATAACGTAACTTAATTTACCATATGATTTTATTGAGACTACTAAGATCGTCAGGGTATTTTGATTGCAAAAGGACCCGGTACAAAATAGCTTAAGGACAACAGTAGTCAACTTGTCATATTTTTTTCTATTTCATCTCGTAACAAAAATAAATGGGGGTTAATAAGTCAACAACCGTCTAACATTCTTTAATTTAGACAAGAGTTAAGGTTGTCACGACCCTCTCGTCCGTTAAATCTATTTTAGGAAGAAGTCACAAAGGTCACAGTTCTGTGACAAAGTAATATGTCTGAACAAGACGCTAGATAGGTCCTCAGGTACCGTTTGCTATGTCTATTTCTTGATTACTTTGTCCATTTTACATTATTTGAATATTTCCCTTCTAATAAAACGGTACAAACCTAAACACACACTTAACTTCATTTACCATTTAGGGACATTACAATTTATACAAAGTTCGTATGTGATATGGGTGACGGTATCGTACGAATACTGGTCTTCACTATAGAGTCCCTTAGAAGTAAAAGGACTAATAGTACCTCTAAAAAGTAGAAAAGTACGAAGAACCGATAAGAACAAAGTAGAAGACACTCAACGACCCAGTCCAGGAAATGGGTAAAAAATTGACTCAACTGAAAAAGAACAACTAGACAATCAAAAATTTCCAAGACGTATAACTTATGTTTAAGAAAAAATATCTCAAATGTTTAATTACAGAAGGGACAAGAACACAAAATTGGAATACTGTAGTAATATGTTTCAAAATAAAATTATTTCAATTCTAAATAGGTGTCAAAGAAAATACCAAATACGGACAAATAGAAAAAAAAAAAATAGGAAACGACAGTATTTTTACTAAACTATAAAAAGGGAAGTTTTATAAAATATTAAAACAAGAAGTACATATTCAGGAATTACGTGTAATGTATAAAAATAAATAACACACTCCTTCCTTAGATGAAAAAAAAAAAAAAACGGTGCGACGTGTCGAATATCCTAGAATCAAGGGACTGGTCCTTAACTTGGACCCTATGACGTCCCTTAAGGGTCCTCGGATTAAGAATTAGAAAATTTTATATCGATCAATTAACAAGTAAAATGAAATATATAGAAAAGATGACTAAACCTTACGGTGGAGAGTCCATACCTCGAGTATATATTTGTACTCAGACAAAGATCCGAGAAGACAAGGTTAAATGATAAGAAATAGTTATGGTGACAGAATTGATAATCTTGAACTTTCATTCGAAACTATAAAGTAACCCGTTTGGGGGAGAATTATAAAAAGTATCAACAGAAACGAGTAAAGGGTACACATAGAAATCTCAACCGAGTCGTTCACGGCGCCTTTAAGTCATACGTTAAAATTAACCTTAACGTGACTTAAATCTCTGCTTAAATCCCTTTTAATAGAATATAGAAGAGGAAGTACTTTTCGATCTATCAAGAGGTAAATAAATCAGTAGCAGAACTTACTAAAAGTTTATTGTAAAATAGAAGAAAGGGTATTTTCAAAACTTGTAGAAAACAATTTTAAACAAAGATTATTGAGACATCATCAATTTTATTGAACATTTTGAAAAAAAACAACGATCAATAAGTTGAATCAAAAACCTTTAAGTGATTGTTGGAACGACTCGGGAATATCAAAATTGGACCTAGGTAAAAACACAAATAAAGAGTCGAACCTCCCAAGGACATCAGTCTGAAAAGAAAGGTGGAGACTCGGGTGTTCGAAGGAAGGAACAGAAGAACAAGACGATAAATAGATAGATTTAAAAGTCAAATGGTAAACCCTATGAACCCCCTAAAGGGAAAGAAAAGACTTCCAAGTTAATACTAAAATCTTTACAAAACAATGAACAACAATAGACTATAATTCTTCGTAAACATGATTCTCCCAACAAACGAAGGGGGTAGAAGGGTCTTAACCTTGAGACAGTAATCAAAATTATTATGTAAAGGACGTCAAAATTAAAGTGATTTGAAAAAGATATACATACAATAGAAACCGTGCGATGTAAAATATACATGTGACAGAATAAGAACTAATCACAGAAAACCTTTCACACAAGATTCTTTAGACAAAGAACCAAATAATTTAGTGAACTTACTATTTAAACTTATTCAATTATTCGAATTTTCTTAATACCTGTAAAATTACCGATAATCAATTGTTATCTTCATGACATATTAGTGACAATTAAATAAAATAGATGGATCTAAGAGACGGAACATTTATAATCAGTGTTACCACACTTACTCAGTCTTAACTACCTTGAGATAGGACTCTACAGGACCTGACAGAACTGGAGGGAATAAGTGTCAAATGTGTTTTACACAAACAACTGAATACCAACGCCAAACGAATTCAAAGTTGTAGATGTCCATTTACAATAGAATCATTCCAAAAAAGTGAATAACTTTACAGATGTATAGTAGTGTATACATAATACGATATATTACGGTATAATAAAGTTTATAAAGTTAATTTTCTGTTTTAACTTTAGAGTAAACCGTAATGTCTATAAAAAGATCATTAAAATCCAATCTATATTTTAAACCGATCATAAGAATACTTCATTTATGGAAATACTTTACCGATAATGAAATTTTTCATCAAAAAAGACTTTCTCTTTTTACAAAAAAGTTAAAATACAAAGTAACATAACAACCATATAATATGTACCAAATTCTTGAACCCAAGACAGTGAGACGGAGTCAAGTGTCGGGTCGAGAAATGTCGAATTACATTGGGACCCGTTCAAGAGACTCGGAACCCGTCTACAAAAGTCGAATGGAGTCCCCAACACTTCTATTAATTAACTTTACCACTTATTAATTAACCAGGACCACTTCAGGATTTGTACTAAAGATCGTGGATCATTTATTTCTGATTATATTGAGAAAAAAACATGGCGTATTAAACGTAGACAATTAGGGTTTAAGGGTTAGGAAGGGAAGGGTTGATGGGGAAAGGGAACCTTTTGTGTTTAAACAAAAGATACAGACACTAAGACAAAGTATCTATACAAGTAAACACAGTATAAAATCTAAGGTCTATATTCACCATTAGTGTCAAACAGAGAAAGACTGAAGCGAATCATACTTTTAGTGATCCAGGTAGGTACGACGTAAAAGTAAGAAAATAAATACCGACTTATTTATAAGGTAACGTATATACATGGTACATAAAGAATAGGTAAGAGGATAACTACCTGTAAATCCAAAAAAGGTACAGAACCGATAACATTTCTCTTGATGGTACTTGTGCCTTCACGTACATAGAAAAACTTAATGTCAAAAAAGTCCTATTTACGATTGTCACCTTAACGGTCTAGAATACTAATGAGATAAAAATTAAAAAATTCTTTGGAGGTACGACAAAAGGTATCACCGACATGGTCGAATGTAGGGATGATCGTGATATCCTCCCAAGGGAAAAGAGATGTGGGAGAGGTTGTAAACAATAAACATCTGAAATTACTACCGGTAAGACTGACCACACTCTACCATGGAGTGACATCAAAGCTAAATGTAAAGAGATTTTTAATCGTTATTACTCATAGAACAGTATACGGATAAGTGGTAGACATACAGAAACCTCTATATAGATGAATCCAGAAGACGAGTAAAGAACTAACCCAACAAACCAAAAAACAATAACTCAACATACTCGACAACCATATAAACCTTTGATTTGGAGACAACCAGTGTAGTAAACGTTTATACAAGAGGGAAACAAACAAACAAATACTAAAGGAAACGACATGTCTTCGAATATTTAAACTAATTCGGGACAACCAAATCAAAACGAAAATAAAGATAACGGAACCCTCTGACTGGATTCTTTTGTAATAATGTTAATACAGTCTCTTACAAAACGGATACAAGACAAGATACTCAAAATACCACAGTACAGAATATAAATTCAGAAATTCAGTAAAACTCAAACAAAAACACATACCACTCTCTACACAAGATTGAAGTCACTAAATGTACGTGGACATGTCGAAACGATTGTGGTGAACGACTTCTCTGACAGAAAAGAGGTAACATAAAAGAACGAAGGAAACAGCTTTTAATTAACTATCATCCATACACCCAAAAAGAACCGATAAAGTAAGGCAACTAGGTATCCAGACAAAAACACGGTTATAGTACGACAAAACTAACGACATCGAAACATCAACACAGACTTCAGAACCCCCCAATACGGAGGACGAAACAAGAAAAAGGATTCCTAACGAAACAGTTAAGACAAAGACAAATACCAAGGTATATTTAAAAGCCTAGTAAACAAGATCAAAACACTTTTTACAGTACCCATTAAACCATCTCTAGTGTAATTTAGATATCAAACGAAACCCACCATACAGGTAAAATTGTTATAATTAAGAAGGTTAGGTTCTCGTACCCTATAGAAGATAAAAAAAACTTAGTATAACAAAGGAAATAATTACAAAATATCGAGAGTCCTATATTCAGAAAGTGGAGGAACCATTCCAAATGAGGATTCATTTAAAAAACGATACTGAAATTTTCCTTATGAAAAAACGTAAGAGATTATAAAGTAACAATCACATTTCTTTATGTTGACTAAAGAAATACAATTAGAATATAGGATGATAGAAGGACTTTAGTAACTAGACAAGATCATCAAAAACACACCTCAGAAATTTCAAAAGATATACGTCATAGTACAGTAGACGTATATTACTGTTAAAATTGAGAAGGGATGGTTAAACTTATGGAAAATGAAAAAAAAACCAGACTAACGACACTGATCCTGAAGTTTATGATATAACTTCTCTTCACCCCTCTCACCCGTAGAAACAGAAGAAGGTCTAAAATCACTCTTCCGAAAGTAGAAAAGTGGTAACTCATAATATGACCGACACCCGGACATTATTTATCGAAAATAATACGACTCTATACAAGGGAAACTTAGCTGAAACCATTCTCAAAAATTAGTATCTGCCTATAACTTAGAAGAAGAAAAAAAAAATAACTGAAAAGAGTTTACGAAAAAGACGGAAATAACTCTACTAGTACACAACAGAAAAGAAACAACGACACCATATAGTGTAATTAATTAAACGTATATAATTTAGTAGGAATACTGAGACCCTACTTAGGTGGAACCAACACCACCACATACTAGAAATACACAGTAACTTAATCCAAACAATTATACAACAATTCTTAAAAACGTTGATATAAGTAGTTTCTACCGGATATTAAAAGAAAAAGTCTTCACAGACAACACCATAGTTCCACTACCACCGAAGTATCTCAAAGAAACCCTTACATGGAAAGAGAAGTCAGAAAATCTTCTCAAATCTTTTCTGACCATATTCAAGAAGGAACATACAAACCATCTTAAGCGAACACTTCGGTAGACCGGAACCTGAAAACAAACATTCCTCAAATATTTAATGTCTAAGATAAAATGAAGATCAATAACCAGATAAGTTCAATAAATAAAGAAGAACTAAGTCAAAACGACCTAACATACAAAGATCTTTCAACAGGTAAAGAAGATTCAACAACTTAAACAACTGGATATTAACAAGGATCATAAGAGAATACCGGGCGTATGGTTTTTTGCAATTCAGGTGTGTCCGATGTGTCCCTACGAGACTGTATTTTTACCAGGAGGTTCTGGTGTCATCTATTGACAAAAAGGATTTAGGTATCTCATTCTCTTTATATTCATTTTGCTTCGTCTCCTTGGTGAGGGTTTATTTTCTAGTTCTCTTAAGAGCAATTTACTCTGTCTGAAGAAGTTAGATTATCTGTGACTTTGTTGTTCTATTACTTTTATGACTTCCTTAATTTTTCCTGATAAGTATCATTACTTCCGATGACATGTTTCTCTGATCTTTGATCTTCCTCCTCGGTTCTTTTTAATCTTTTAAGTGAACGACTTTACTTTCGACTCGATTTCCGTTACTTATCGTCTTATTTATTACGTCTTCTTACTTATTCACTAGACCTTCTATCTTATTACCTTTAGTGGGATAGTCTTGTCGTCTGTCTTTTGGTTTACTTAAAAAATTTTTTCGTTATATTCTCTGGATACCCTATGATATTTTCGTACAGTCAGATATGTATCATCCCTAGGGTCTTCCTCTTCTTTCTCTCTTCCCCCTAACTTTTATATAAACTTGTTTAATACGGACTTTTAAAGGGTTTGGATTTCTTTCTTTGTATAGGAGGACACATGTCCTCCGTGTCTTCCGGGGTTTGTTCTATTTGGGTTTGTCTGGATATAGTTATGTATGATATTATTTTTTACCGTTTTCAATTTGTATTTCTCCCGATCTCTTATTCCCCACTGTCTCTTACTCAACCAACCTACCGTAGTGACTGAGTTACCTGTATTCAAACTTGTTTGAGACCCTTTATCACTCCCTATCTCTTCGGACCTAACGACGTCAAGTACACCAGCGTCTCAGTTTGTACTGAATCGTTAACTTATTGTTGTTTTATATTTCTCTTCTATGATTTCCTTCGTTCTCTTTTTGTCTCAATTAATATTCCCTTAGGGGTATTCCGATAGTCGACTAAAGAGATGTCTTTGTAATATCCGGTCTTATCTTACTGTTTTATATAAGTTTCAGGATTTTGTCTTTTTAGACATTGGATCCTATGAGATGGAAGGTTCTAATAGTAAATCTTGAAAAGTCTACCCGTTTTTGAATTTTTTTTGTTGTTGTTATGATTTGGGTAGGATTTCCTTTATAACTTTCCAGAATAGATTTATCCTCTCTTCATTCTTAGTTATCCCTTCTCTTTTGGTGTCAACCTTTCATTTAGTAAATTTATTCGACCAAACAATCAATCAGTGTTTCAGTACAGGTTGAGAAGACGCTAGAGTAACTGACATCGGGCGGTCCGAGGAGACAGGTACCTAAAGGGTCCGTTCTCATGACCTCACCCAACGGTAAAGGAAGAGGTCCCCTAGAAGGGTTGGGTCCCTAACTTGGACGCAGAATACGTAACCGTCCGTTTAAATGGTGACTTGGTGGTCCATGTGTCTATAAATTTTTAAAGACACTTTCACCATTATTGGTGTTGTTTGTCGTTTTCCTGTTTGTATTTCTATATTTTCTCCTGTAATTCTAGTATTTTACACCCCCTGTTCGTATTCTTTTACATCTGAAAAAAAGGGATCTTACACAAACTCGACATATTGATGGTCAGATTCCGTTCGTCTATATCCTTTCCCCGATCGTATGTACTTTGTATCCCATTGGTGTTTAGTTTTTGTATATTATCCAAATGTTTTTGGTTTTTCTTCTCTTTTATTCGTATTACGTTTTCTTTTAGTAGTTTGGTGTTTTCCTTTTTCTTTTTCTTTCCTTGTTTCTTCTTTATATTTTAGTACCTGTTTGTACTAAATTTTATTATTATTTATGTAAAGATAATTATTAATGAAATTTACAGTTACCTGGTCTACGAGTTTAGTCTTCTGTGTTTCAGCGTCTTTCCTATTTTTTTTTCTCATATCTTATACGACGGATGTTCTCTGAGTAAAATCCCGTATACTATGTGCATCTAACTTTCACTCTCCTACCTTTTTTGGTAAAGTTCGTTTACCTTTACTGTTCTTTCGTCCCCAATGTTATAAGTATAGTCTGTTTTATCTGAAATTCAGTTACCAATATTTCTCTCTATTTCTTCCTATGATATAATACGATTTTCCTAGTTATGTTCCTCTACTATCATGTGAGTAGTTGTATATAAGTCAGTTATATCTTCGTTGATTTATGTATTTTGTTTATGATTGTCTGTATTTCCCTATTTAACTACCCTTATGTTATTATCATCCTCTGAAATTGTGAACTGAGTGTAGTTACTTGTCTAGAAACTCTGTCTTTTAGTCATTTCGTTGTCTGTCGGTTTTACTATGTTATATTATCAATCTGAATCAACTATAAAAGTTCTGTAATGTAGTTTTTACATTACAGAACTTGAAGGACTACAAGTTCGACCAAAATCTTTTCCGTCTCCTTGGTCTCTAGTTTAACGGTTGTAGACGACCTAGTACCTTTTTCTTTCTCTCAAGGTCTTTTTGTAGATAAAGACGAAATAACTGATACGGTTTCGGAAACTAACACACCTAGTGTTATTTGACACCTTTTAAGACTTTCTCTACCCTTATGACCTGATGGATTTGACGGAGAACTCTTTAGACATACGTCCAGTCCTTCGTTGTCAATCTTGACCTGTACCTTGTTGTCTGACCAAGGTTTATCCTTTTCCTCATGCAGTTCCGCCGTATAGCAGTGGGACGAATAAATTGAATATACGTCTCATGTAGTACTCTTTACGACCTGACCTTCTTTATGTTCGACCTTAGTTCTAACGGCCCTCTTTATAGTTATTGGAGTCTATACGTCTACTGTGGTGGGAATACCGTCTTTCACTTCTCCTCGATTTTTCGGAGAACTACTTTCACTTTCTCCTCTCACTTTTTCAACCGAATTTCGAGTTGTAAGTCTTTTGCTTCTAGTACCGTAGACCAGGGTAGTGAAGTACCCTTTATCTACCCCTTTGTCATCTTTGTCACAGTCTGAAATAAAAAACCCCGAGGTTTTAGTGACGTCAACCACTGACGAATGAGGAACCTTCTTTTCAATACTGGTTGGATCTATCGGATAAGTTTTCGTCCCTGTAATGAAACGGCTGATTCCAGGTAGATCAGTTCCGATACCAAAAAGGACACCAGTACATACCTACACTCCCAACTTGACACTTCTTTTGACTCACGGCTTCTTAACTACGAAAACTTGACACCACAACCTCTTCTGAGAACTCTCAGGGAACCTGACGTTCCTCTAGGTTGGTCAGGTAAAACTTCCTCTAGTTGGGACCCTAAAGAAACCTCCCTTACTACGACTTCGACTTTGAGGTCATGAAACCGGTGGAGTACGTTTCTCAATTGAGTAACCTTTTCTGAGACTACGACCCTCCTTAACCCCCGTCATCCTCTTCCCCTGCTGGCTCCTACCCTACCGACCTACCGTAGTGCCTGAGTTACCTGTACTCAGACTCACTGGAGGCCCTCTACCACTACCTGTCCCTCCGGACCGCACGACACTAAGTACCCCAGCGTTTCTCAACCTGTGCTGACTCACTGACTTGACTTGACTTGACTTGTAGTTTTTATCGTCTTATGTGTAAGACAAGTTCACGTGGACTTTGTAAGAGATCCTAACTCGTGTACACACACACAAGTCAGGACAGGTTAAGAAATGTTGGGGGACCTGACATCGGGTGGTCTGGGGAGACAGGTACCTTAAAAGGTCCGTTCTTATGTCCCTACTCAACGGTAGGGGAAGAGGTCCCATAGAAGGGAACTTGGACGTAGAGCATTCAGAGATCGTAATCGTCCGTCCAAGAAATGGTGATTACGGTGGACCCTTCGGGAAGTAACGGTACCAATTAAATATATACATTAGATTACATTTATTTAAGAAAGTAAACTCATACGGCACAATATACATCCACATCTTATAAACATTAAAGTGTTCGAATAGAAAGAGGAAACATCATAATTATGTAGTGAATTTATATCAAACGACAAAAATCATGAAAACGTCAAGTGTAAAGTCTAAAAATTACATAAGTGATTTTCAAACTTAACATAATATAAAACTCAAGATTGTTCTTAAGACAGTCAACAGTGTATTTATGTATGACTTAAAAATTTATAAATTACGATAAAGATAAGATGTTGATATTTAACTTTATTAATATTTAAAGTAAAATTTTTAAGTAACAGTCTACATGTCACTGAATGTCTTTTATCTGACACTATAAAAAAGAAAAAGAGGTATCCGAACCCTTTGTCACTCTGATCTTATGTACCTTCCGGGGTGGTAATAACGAAGTATATCTGTTTTCGATTGGTTGATAAAATGGTACGTCGATTCCATAATATTTGCAGGTAAAACAACAAGAATCGAAGACGTTGTGTGATATGGAGACACAGGAATAAAAAAGGAAGAATCTTATTGAATAATATTGTTAAATGAATAATAAAATTTCCAATTCAAGAGAGGACAATTACGGTTTTCTTGTTTTATATTAATACGTTCAGTCAGAAAATTATAATACGATTTCTAAATTCACTTTAGTTACGTCCTAGTAAAATAGTAAAAATAAAATAAGATCAATTTATCAAATTCATCAATTTTTTTATACACATACAGACATTTATGGACCCACACATGTCAACACAGGTAACTACCCCAAAAAAACTATTAAGTTAAACACAGGTAACTACCAAAAAAATTATCAAGTTACGGATGAGATATCCATATCCTTTTATGGATAGCTCAAACTAGCCACCAGGACTTATAGTGAAATAAAGGTATCAATCCAAGTATTTCAAAGACTAAAAATGGATTAAAAGAGTCATAAGTAACTCAGTCCCTATCCTATATATAGTTTATACATAGAGGAGGAAATTGTAAACGATCATCAGAAGACTTCGTCAGAGTGACACCCTGTCATGATAACTTACAACAGGGAAGAGAAGATTATCAGTCCTGGCTCACTGAACCTCCTCACGTCTACTTGATGGAACCGAAAAGGTCGTCGTCCCTTCATTTGTCTTCGACGTACTGACAGAAGAATTGGAGAAACACAGAGTTTTGGAGATATTTTCCATTTTTTGAATAAACATCCTGTAGAAAGGGGTCTTTTTGTCTAAGTTTGTCAACAAGACACATTGTCCCCTTTTACCGTAAGAAGTAAATTTTTAATCAGGTGAAAGTCACCATTGGCATCATATTTTGTTATACCCTCTTTAAAATTTGTCAAACGTTTAACGGTACAGATGAAAAGGGTTCTGCATTTGTTTTTTCTACGACACGACACGAATCAGTGAGTCAGTACAGACTGAGAAACGTTGGAGTACCTGACATCGGGCGGTCCGAGGAGACAGGTACCCGTAAGGATCCGTTCTTATGACTTCACCCAACGACACGGAAAAAGGTCCCCTAGAAGGGTTGGGTCCTTAATTTGGTTTTAGAGGGTGTAATGTTCGTCTAAGAAATGACAGACACGGTGGTGCCTTCGGGTTTGTTTTTTCTATTCTCATAACAAAAATATTTTAGTCTCGACCTTACGAGAACTCTATCGAAACATAGAATTAGAAAGTGACTTCGTCCAAATTTAGGTCTGGTGGGTCTCTCCACCAAGTACTACAGATGGAGAATCCCGTAGGTTCATAAAATTTCTTATCGGAAGTTTGATCTGAAACCCGAGAAGTATCCTAGACTGACCACAGTCTTAAATTTCTTTCCTAATGGGAAAAGAATATTATTAGAAAAATTTCAAAAATAAGATAGAAAAACCGACATGGTACACCGTACACCATAGAATAAAGAGCATGGTCTCCAGTTTGGGTGTGGGGTACGTCACCTTCGTGGTTCAGAATCGGTGACCGATTCCCTTTAGGAAATACAGAGTAACCATAGAGGACCGCACAGACTTAAACGGAAAACGTCTTAGTGGAAAAATACTCGGTTGGAAGACTGGAGATTCAGGGTGGAGGCAGAGTGGATCTTTAAATCTGTGAAGAGTATTGAATCGACGTACTAAACAAAACAAGGAATTACTAGAGAGAGTTTAAAGAAACAACGTCGAGTATTTAATAAAGACTAGAGGTAGGTCAAAGAGTACTAAACTTTACTCTAAGTAGGAAATCAAATTGTCGAGAGGTAGGATGAATTATGGTAGATGTCTACTTATTCGAATGAAAATAGTAAGGTAAGGAACTACTTTTATGCTTCGTCCATAAGACTGTCGAACGGACACGAAACAAAGAAGACAAGCATAAAGGTAGTAAATTTTATTAAAACCCCACTTGAGTCGGCAACTGACGTATAGCATTTTTTAGATTTGTCCTAAGACTATCCCAAGGTAACCACTCATTGGTATTACCATAAGTACCATAGTCGGTCGTGACACCTCATGAACGATGTACGACACTAGAGGAATTTCGTTGTGAACTCCGTCCACTACAGCCCCACGAGGAAGACGTCAGCTCTTACTACTCCATCCTCTCTTGTGTCGATCTCGCGACACCTGAGTCTACCGTCCGGGTCAATTGTCGAAATGGAGTGATGTGACCTGACCGGAGGATTATGTGACAGTCATCGAACTATACTTAAACACCGTAGAAGTGAGTCATCACCCCAAATTGTAAAGAAAAAGTAATATAGTGACAATAAACAACTTTGTCTCCTGTAAAACGACTCAACGACTCAATAACCGTCAAACAACCGTTTCTGTTTTAGCGTTACCGTCGTCTTATGAAACTAAGTGACTTCGTCATACTCTTTTTGACACTTCCGCTTCTCTCGTACCAAACGAATCGACTGGAAATACTTTGGGACCCCGCTAAAGAGTTCCTAGATCCGGAAGAGTCAGTCCATTGAAGTCGTCCCTCAATCTCTGACACACCCAGAAGTACAAATGAGAAAAAAGGAAGGATCCTTAACTACATCGAAAGTAAACAACACGATTGGTCTAGCGTTTAGAATATCCTAAAGTGAGTGTAATTGACCGGAAATTGGAAAAAGAAGGGGTCCGACAACACGGAAACGTCTCCAGAGACCTTTAAGCTCTTTGTCGAAATCTAGGTCTAGTGGGTGTTCATCGAGTCAGAGAGGTGGTTGAGCGTTCACACATACATGTCACCTTCTTCAAACCGTTACGTCTTGTTGACATATTTGTCCGCAACCTTTAGAGTCTTTTACGGATACCAAGTCTGGTAGGTGTATAACGAGCGCTTGAACTCCGTGAACGTTGAAACATGGTCTTTGTTCTATTCATTCTAAAATTAATCATTAAGAGACCAAAAAACTGTCCCTTAATCACAAGAATTACATGAATACACCCTCCGTAACAAAACACCGACACATGAAAAGAAATAGGACATGAAAGGAATAGGATATAAGAAAACTTAGGTGGTATAAGTTTATAATAAGAAACAGACCCAGAAGTACCCCATTTGTTTTAATCTTGACGTTCCAAGTAGAGACAAAGTTCCTGTTCCAAGTAGAGACACCTCCTGTCTCGTACCTGAAACCTCAGTATCTCGACCTATACGTTTACTCGAGGAAACGACTGACCGAAAGATTATGACTCATGATGATTATGTCCCCTGTCGTTTGGTAGTGGGTGTACGGGTCAGGTCTTCCAGGGGGGGACAAAACCTGGATTCCAACATCACCTTGTGTCGGTATCAAAAAAAAAAAAAGTAAATGTATAATAGACACCGACGAAAGTACGAAGTTGTCATCGAAAAATCAAAGTTGTCCTTAGTGTATTGGCTGTTTCCGTTTTTACGAATGATAGATCGTCAAATGTCTTCAAACTAGGGATCATATTATGTTGGAGACTTTCCATAGAGAAGAGATAGACTTTAGTAAAGAAAACGAGTTAGTATTCGCTGTGTATAACCTTAAAAAAGAAAATTGAAGATTTTGATAACAAAGTGTGTCTAAAACACACTTAAAGGGTAAAGATACACTGGTTTTTAATCAACTATATCGTCTGATTTCAAAACTTAAAAATAAATTAACCTAACGTAAAATCTCTAACGGAAAATTTGAGTTTGACTCAAATTAGTCGATTTTTTATCAATTTACAGTCGATCAACCTTCTGCACAAGAAAATCAACGATTCAGTACTGACTCAGAAAACACTGGGGTACCTGATATAGAGCGGTCCGAGGAGATACGTACCCTAAAGGGTCTGTTCTTATAACCTCACCCAACGGTAACGGAAGAGGTCCCTACGTAAAGGGAAGAGGACTGAGTCCCTGACTTGGACGTAGAGTACGTATCCGTCCGTCTAAGAAATGGTGACTCAGGGTACCTTCGGGTGAACCTCCTGATCTAAATAATCTAAAACGAAACACTTTCAAAAACCAATTCTAAAAAGTAAGGTATACTGATAGTGAAGATCTTTATTACAACATAAATTAATCGTTTTTTTTCTGAAATGTAACCACGAAATAAAGTGACTTCATACTGTGAAACCTGTACAACGAAAGGAAACTGAATAAAAAAAAAAAAATTCTATACTTGTTCGACTTGTAAAATCCTTTTTTAGCAAATTTTAAGCAGTCTTTCGACGTTCCTCTTTTCCGTTGAACCATTACTCTCTAAAGAAAACACAACATAAAACTTGTTTTTCCTTTTCTTGTAGAGGCATAGTATTACATCTACGTATTTGGAGTGTATAAATTTTTGAAGACTGAAATTTTTAACTAAAGATCCCTTTATGATTAATTATAAAAGATTAAATTTTATGTACAAATTTATAATCATAGTGACTCTTCATGTTTAATCACATACAAATATTTCACCTTGATATATAAAACCATTAGTAAAATGTGATATATGTATACAGTATAGTATTACAACATGTGAAATGTGTCAAAATATACAGTTAATATAGAGTTATTTCGACCCCTTTAAAAAGAAAAATTAAAAATTTTTCATCTTGATATATTAGGTTTCTGCTAAAATCACACTTCGTTAATATGAGGTTATTTTTAATTGTTTTTACTATTTCCAATCTAAAATCTTCTACTTGAATTTTCGACAAAGTTAAAAAATTTCTCGACCTTTTCTCTTATTTTCTTTAAATCATTTGTAAATTACAATGTAAGTTTACGGTTCTTTAATAATAGGAATTCACATTTTTTAAAAAGTAAAAAGATTCGACGACTATTTTATTTATATCGTATAAATAAAATTGAATTTTACGATATAAGTCAAAAAATAATTTTACATAAAGTGTAGATTGTGACACATTTATATTCTACATGTTGTATAAATAAACTACGTAAATATATAACATTATACTAATGTGGTATTATAGTGTAGTGTTTTAATAAAGAAAAAACACTAACCTTATTAATTCTAGATCAGAGAATCGTTCAAACTACTAATATTATGTCATAACAACGGCAATAATGGATACGATATGTAAACTAAAGGTCCTGAATGAACAGATGATCAACGTTCACGATACACGTTAAAATTCAAGTCAAGTCAAGTCAGTGAGTCAGCACAGACTGAGACGCTGGGTACTTAGCGTCGTGCGGTCCGGAGGGACAGGTAGTGGTTGAGGGCCTCAAGTGAGTCTGAGTGCAGGTAGCTCAGTCACTACGGTAGGTCGGTAGAGTAGGAGACAGCAGGAGAAGAGGAGGACGGGGGTTAGGGAGGGTCGTAGTCTCAGAAAAGGTTTACTCACTTGAGAAACGTACTCCACCGGTTTCATGACCTCAAAGTCGAAGTCGTAGTAAGGAAGGTTTCTTTAGGGTCCCGACTAGAGGAAATCTTACCTGACCAACGTAGAGGAACGTCAGGTTCCTGAGAGTTCTCAGAAGAGGTTGTGGTGTCAAGTTTTCGTAGTTAAGAAGTCGCGAGTCAAAAGAAGTGTCAGGTTGAGAGTGTAGGTATGTACTGGTGTCCTTTTTGGTATCATCATGAACCATAATTTACAAATCATTATCCCAATTATTTATATACGTGTAATTAAGACAAAGGATTAGAAAAACTACGTAAATCCCTAAGACAAGTAAAACGATTTTATAGTATCAGTAAAAGTGTTTTATCAAAATTTACTTAAATTCTTACACTACAGTGACCCTTCAAACATATGAAATTTAGTAATCTCATTAACTCATATGAATTTCATTAACATTAGATGAAATTTCCTTTGTTTTCCTCTTTCCTAAAAAAGTCTTGGGATCATATAACGAAGTCTTAGTCTCTAACGTGAAAGAACTACTAACAACACTTAAAGACACAAAGAGGTCATACCTAAAAGGGAAAATGCATCTGCCCGGGATGTTAATCTTCTCGAGTGTAATCCATTCCTATGTGGACTGTTACGAGCCTGGGAGTTACTTGACCCACACGAGATGATAGAAGTCTTGTTGGATCTCACTCATGGTATGACAAGTATAACTTTTGTCCATAAGTAAAGTAGAGAACGTAGATAGTTCGGTTCGATCTTTTTTGACTGTCTTAAAAAGTACATACTATAGAATACTTGTACCGGTGTAAATTGTTTCTGGTACTGTGAAAGAGGTGACAAAAGAAAGTGTAACAAATAAATCATTGATTCTATAAGACATCAAAGGAATCATAAAATATTGTTCACTCAAACACATCTATAACATGTTTTCTAGAGTGTATTCTTGTTTGAACCCTGACTCTCTTTTATTTCTTTTCTTACATCTACCGACGATTAAAATAAGAAGTTAAATAAACCCACATCTGAGTTTTTCTGAGAAAATACTATTTACTCACAAAAAACCTGAAGAAGCATACAGTCGTTTTATATTATCTGAACTGTAAAACCTATAGTCTTTTTATGTTTATAAATCGGGTGAAGTGTTTCCTCGTTCCAGATGACAAACAACACCACGAGTCCGAAGAGTATCACCACCGAAGAAAACAATTTCTCGTACCCGAGATCCCGTGTACCCGTAGTTATCAACATCGTGTGTCCGAGTCAGTAACGTCGAGGGTCCGAGATGTATTATCCGACTCATCAAAACTGGGTGTCCGTATACATCAGAAGGGTCTGGTCCTTAACTTGTACACAGGGGACATGACCGACCGTCTAAGAATAGGTGACGTGATAGTCCCTTCAGAGTGTTTCCTAAGAAATTAATTTTGAATAAATCATGATCCCTCGAGGGAACATCGGACCACCAATAAACCGAGAAAATGACCTCTCCGGGCCCAAGATGGGGACCAGTCCCTTGGTAGAACGTACCGTGTTACGTCGGTTTTATGGTTTTTTTTTGAGTTGGTCTAAATCATGATTGAGGTTTCCCTCCCTCTTTCTTTCTTATGGTTTTAGGAAACTCAAACCGAATCATTAAAAATTCTATATTTTTCAAACAAAACCTTTGATAAATACTCAAACAGAAAATCCTCTTCACTTCACCTCTTGACTCTGTTAATAGGTCTATGAAATCCCAGAGTGTGATGGTCCTTCCGTATAAATTAAAAACCTTTTCCCGTCTTTCTCTACTCTCTACCCTTTCTCCTAAAACTCGACTTAGGAAGTAAAATTGATAGAACCTAAATTCTTATTTTCATGAAGTCAAGAGGAGGATTAATCCTGATCCCAAGACTGAAGATCTCCTATCAAATTTGGTAGACCCAGAAAACAAGTATCTTGTCGACTGGTCAAAGACTTCGCAAGGAACCTCTACTCCCTCTCTCAAGATCCTGGTCTAGTGGGACTGACACGGGTCAGAAACTTATTAGACCGCCGAGACACGTTACTTTTCTTTGTCATACTGTTTCGTCTTCTTGAAATACTTTCTCGGAATCTGTAAGCCTCTGCTCGTAATCGAGGACTGGTGGGAAGAAACCGAATATGCCATTTCGTAGAACGCTAGAATATGTTCTTTTACCATTCATTAGGTGTCGTACGGATGTACACAAAATATTATATGGTCAATTCGGTATTAACGACATTCGTTTTGTTAAATAGAAGACTACCTATCTAATAAAAGATAGTCGAAAATTTAGTGTTACTAAATTAATAAAGTCTGAATTAATTCCAGGATCAAATCAAAAATTGTTATGTAAGATTTATGTTTACGTAAACAGTCGTGAGATTGATCTTGAATAAGAAGAAAATGTAAAGTCTTCAAGATTTTAAGTTGGTCATAATTCATACGACACAATCCCATGGTGTCTGTATTGTTTAGTGGGTCAACAGTCCTGACTTCTTCAGAGGTATTGATTACTTTACTGGTAAAGTGAAAAAGAAAAGAAACGAACGTCAATTTACATTGGTAAGAAATGGTATCTCAAGATCGGATTCACTATAAACCTCAAAAATATCGACAGGAATTTTGTTTACTTTTAGTCCTCTTTTTTGACGAAAGTAAATCACACCAATGTCTCAACATATCTGAAACACCCTGACAACGATTGGGAGGATCATGACTTCAACTACAAAGTTATATTTCCAACAACGATAAAGATGGATTTAAAGTTCATTTTTTCTTTATTAGTCTTTTTAGCCCTTTCATAAACCACCTTTTACTCAAAATTTTATTTTTGAAACTACGATGGAGATCTAATACATATCATCGTTTGTATGAAATTGACCGTACACAAATACAGTGGTCTTTCAATATTACCCACTAGGATTTCTTGAAAGACTCAATAGTCTCTTTTACAAGAATATAAGATATATCGAAATGAATGTATAAAATAATCTAAAGTCTATAGATATTTGAATAGGTAATTTGACCCTCCTTTATAAAGACTTGAAAAAAGGAGTTTTAATGAAAAATGGTATTTTGACATAAATACCTTGTTCGAGACTAGTATTTCATAAATAACGAAATTATAAAAACAATCTAAAGTGAAAACACAAAATCCCCTTTGAACTGTTTCGACATGGAAACATACTCGACCGACAACTTTAGGCCGTCTTCAGGAAACCGGGCTTCGTGGGTTCACATCGATGACGGAACCACTTAAATCGACAAGAAATATCGGTTTACCATTCAAGGGTATATTGTGAAATATTTACTTATCAAAATTGTATACTTTATATCCATTTGTACATAATCTATATCCATTTGTACATAATCTATACTGTGTCATTTTTATTAATTTCCTGTAAATTCCAATAGATGATTACAAAGGAAATTATGAACTCTTTAATAATTTCAATGTTGACATTCTGTCAGGTAAGAAGAAACACACTTTATGACACAAATCAAGTAACGTATCCGAATAAATAAAGACCTCTGAGGGATGTAGAGAAATACATTATAACAAAGATTCTACATAGTAAACGAACAGTACTCATTCACTATACCATGGGACCCCATGACGTTTCTTCAAACACGAATATATTAACCTAATTACAGTCAACAATGGTTCGGTTCAGATTTTGAATTCAAAGACTTAACATAATATGATGAAGAGGTTAATACTAATGAGACTTTAATTAGTCAAATAGATGTAGAACATCCTCCTATAATTGAGAAAATTTCACGAATCGGTTCATCCAGTCGAGTCAGATCTCATGGAATTTTCATTAAAGTCTTTGGGTTACACAAGTTTACTCGTAACAAAGAAAAAATTATTCTTTTTTGTGTCACTCCGGAACGGCAATATACTTGTTCGTAATTTCTAAATGCTCCTGTCGAACCCAGCCTACGTAGGAGCTCAACCTCTTTGTGATTTTTTAAATCGACACGAATCCATTCTTAAGAAGTGAAAGGAGTATAATCGGTTTTAGGGAAAATCCTGTAGAAACTAAGTAGTATCTTGGGGTGTTTTATAAATAACGACTATACGAAAAATAACCTTGTCTCCCAAATAAAAACCGACTAGATCAAGTTCTGTGTAGCTTTATTATAGGTCTTCACTTTAACTACCACCATGTTGGATAAAACATCTCCCCTCATAGTACTGTTTATTCTCCTACCTAATGTAAACGTCGATTGACCGAGACCCCCATTAGACCCGTCAAACGATACGAGTCACCTAAATGGTACAACTGAAAACGTAAGACAAATGGAGTCCTACGATTGAAGGAATCGTCAAAGTGACATGGGTAATGTTACATCAGAATTACCACGGGGATATTCTGTGAACCGTCGTCTATTTTTCTTCTTAAACCCATAAGACAAAATAACCAAACGGACTTTTGCCTGAAAAGAACGTCTCATTTTAAATGTTTGACTTCAATTTTATATTTCATTCTAGTAAAGAATCCGTTTTGTGTTTTAGATCTTTACTAGGTGTCTGAGAAAAGTTCATTACCCAGTTCGACGGAAAGCGTACAGTGACACCCTGGTAAGTGGTAATGTCACGTGTCTTTTGGGCCGACATCCCAAAATGTGTTCCACTCCACCTCTCGTGAAGACCCATCTAAAGTCCACCTAAAAAAAAAAAGTTAATAAAGATAGAACAGTATACCAATTTACTGATCGTTAAACGATTTTATTAGAACCTTTAGGACACTATCAACCGTAAAATCTTTTAAAACTTTCGTAAGTTGTTTATCTTGAAAAGGATATACTTTTAGATTATTATTTTTGGAGGTCAAAAAGTTAGAAGTCGAACCTTTTTTTCTCGTGTTGAACAAAAAGACATAGGATATTCTAGTAAATCTTAACAATTTTCTCTTAAAACTCTTAAAAACTCTTAAAAAAAAAGAGGGTTTCGATACTTCTTCCCCTAAAACTTTTTCGACGACTTGATATGTTTTCCCGTTACCTTTATTTTCTTCGTCTTTGCAGTGAAAACCCACCTTTTCGAGGAAGGGTTGTGAGTAGTTCACCTCTATGTAAATCGAATTTTTGTTGGGTAAGAGGATTAGAAAAGGAAGTAGTTCCTGTTTCCACTGTCGTCGTTGATGTTAAGTAACCTTTACGTGGAATCCTATTTTTTTAATTCTTTGTAAACCTTGAAATCTTAAATTTTAAATATTTTTGACAATTCTTTTAAATTAAATGAAACACACTAAATTGACTAATAAACATACTATAACCTGATGTAACTTCAAACTCAGTACCGATAAAGTTAAAATCGACAAACTTTCTTAATGGAAAGGATAACACACCCTTGGTTATATATGTGGAACCTTAGGATTCTATTGTACTTCTTAATTAACTAGTACCTCTTATCTGACCAGAGACAAGACATTCTCGTCAACATTGAGAAATAATCGTCAATTGTGTTCCTCAAGTTCTTAAGGTACTAAGAATAGAAAGTTTTAGATGAAATCGGAGTGGTAAGGAGTAGAACGATAAGTCATCGTCAGACCGGGTCAACAGATGGAGTTTCTTTTCAAAACCTTATTTCCCTATTCCAAATACCCTGTATACTTAACAGAAGACATTTTACTTGATCATAATCCTTAGTAGACAGACGATGTAAAGAAAATAAGATGGAAAAGGAACTCGTCTATACCGATTCGGGTCAAAAGACACGAAAGATGTGACATATAACAAAAACGACACATCTTACAGGAACGTGTTTGACTTCAGTTATAACGTCATTGTTTAGTTCGAGAAACCGTAAGAAAATTGAAAAGGGTTTTATACCTGTGCTGGAAGAAGGAATTTACCGGATGTAGATGGAGAAGTAAATAGAGCTTGAGTTTAATCAACGGGTAAAATATAACTTTTAATTTATAAAAATATCTAAAATATTTATAACGGTTAGACCCCATGACAAAGTACGGTGAATACATAAATATATACCATTTTAAAAGTTAAAATTGTGAACATTGTAAGGTCATACATAATTAACATTTCCACTTTCTACACTATTGGTATAAAGTGTTAAAATTTTATTTCCACTTTAAAGTTCAAGAAAAAAGGTGAGGTCAAATATGTTTTTCTAATATAAATGTATTAATTCTTTTTACAACTTGTGATGTTTTTTCTTCTTAATCGTAACATCAAACGATTAAGTGACTCATCAAACGAGTTGAACTCGAAGTCATTGAGGAATCCTAAAATACAAGAGATTCCGAACCGATGAGTTCCGCCAGACACCTGGTCTTAGTAGTCATAATGGGACCCTCGAATCATTTTTAAGTCTGTCCGTGAGGGGTCTGGATGACTTAGTCGTAGACGTTACATCGATCTAAGAGCCCACTAAGTATACGTGTCTTCAAACCCTTTGTCACCAGATTAAAATTCCGTGACCTCACCACTGGACTTCATTTACTCCGTCTTAGAATGCTTTACTCGTAGTAAGAAGAGGGAAGACCGTCTTCATGTTTTCCCTTTTTTCTAATTGATGTTGGTATTGTGTATAAAGACCCAAACGGTCGATACTTTCCGTGTTTCGTTAACTTAAGTGTTTATATAGTCTGTGACTGACTAAAATAAAAAATAAATAAAAAAAATCCTGTGACTAAAATCTTAATTGGAAAATCTCAAATTTTAAACTAATAAATCACCATATTCATTAAATTGTGTAGTATTTATTATGTAATTTAAATTTACGGAATTTGAAATTTTTTATTTGATTCTAACTATAGGATCTTCTTCGGACTTTTTTCCTTTTTGATCGTTTTCCTATTGTACGTAAAAACAAACAAGGATGTTTTAAACGTGAACTTTTTATATGTTTTTCACTTTTGAATGTAATAAGTTTCACTGAAATTCAGTAATTAATATGAACTCCCCACTAATAAAGTTTTCCAAATTCAAATTTATATCAAAAATTCTGATATAAAACTAGAATGATTAATACGATGGTTGAGTTTACAAAAGTACATCTTACGGATGAATTTTTTTCTATTTTTATGCCTGAAGGGACTTCCAGATCACCAACCCTGAGGTACGAAGGTGATATCCCTCGTGATACTAGGGTGTACGGTACGATGTACCGGTTTTTTTTCTTCAAGAGTTTTCCTTATAATACACGGGAAATTATATGTGGAAATTGTACTTTTCGTATCCAAATTTTATTAATATTTAGACTTAACCTTCCGAACTCGACTTTGATACCATCAATATTAATTAAAAGTAAGTAATTATGAAATGTTTTTTTTTGTACTACCCTCTTCAATTTCGAAATAATTATAAGAGTTTATAAATAATGTAAAAACCCAACCAGTCACAAATATCCATAAGTCCTTCATTATAAAAATGTATTTGAGTATTATGAATGAAAAAAAAATGATATATTTTGTAAACTTATCATGGTACGGCCCGCACGACGCTAAGTACCCCAGCGTTTCTCAGCCTGTGTTGACTCGTTGACTTGACTTTACTTCACTTGACTTGAATACTTAATTGGAGGGTAATTTAATCTTTCCCTAATTTCAATTTGTATAACAAACAAAATGAGATTAAATCTCATAGACACGATGCCGTTAAAACCCTCACACAAAGGTAGAAAGTGTGAACTTCGTTATCGCAATATTTAGACCAGTTTGTGATATCCAAATAAATCATTACATTTTAGGTTACTACTAATTAAAGAGTATCAGTCGACAGATGTATATGTTTAAAAGTACTGTATGTCTGACAGTTCTCTCGTGAGATCTAATGTTTTCTATAAACAATGGTCTAAAAAAAGACGATTTTATATTGAAATTACCTTCTATATTCTTTTTTTAATCCATTCTAAAATATTTTATATTCTATGGTCGTCCCATGTTTAATTCTTGTCCTTTTTTTTAGAAATCTTCTATCATCCAAGATTATACATATTGACTAAGTAAAACGACGTGTGGACTTATATTTGTGTTGTAACATTTAGTTGATATGTAGTTATTTTTTTACAAAAATTTTCTGACATCCAAGATCGATAAATAGTTTGATATATTTGAATTTGAACATTCATATCGGAATGGTTTAATCACATGGTTTCCTTACAATAAATCTTTCTGACGTAAAGAAAAGACTTTAAGTTTCGTAGAGATACTTGATCTTTTCAATAAAATGTCTACTTATATGATTCGAAAATTTATTGACGTTACTGGATGGTTCCGTTGTATTTATGTAAAGTTCGGATCCTTCGATAGGGGTATGTAGGACTGTAATGACATTTGTATTCTTAGTGTCATGGGATTTTAGAGTTTTGATTATTTAATTTGTATAAACTATAAACCGCGAAAGACTTTAATCAAACATCTTAGAATAAAGTATTTATCCTTCCCATGGACATTAAAAATTAATGTAAAAGGGGATCTCTATCTTAAATTTGTAAGAGAGAAGTTTCGTTTTTTTAGTAGTTTTATCCTCTGTTCGTGTCATTGTCGGATGTCTATTACCAATGGTTACGTACAAATAATCAGAGATTTGGTAATCCTTAAATGAAGTTGGCTCCGAAAGATTCGGAAGTAATAAACATACGTTTGAGGTCTCTTTTCGTCAAATCGTTTAATGTTACTAGTCCCTTTTACTATGAGAAGGGACACTTCTTTTATGTGCAGTCAGTAAAGTCTTCATTAAATCCGAAGTAAATAATAGACGATGGGTCCTGTTCGGAAATGGTCATTGCTTAATGGGTCCCTTAGTTTAAACTTATTTCATAATCTTCCATCGGGTATACTACCCATATTAAATCCACTAGAATTTGGATTTGAATAGAAAACGAGGAGTCATTTCGTGTGACTGAGTCTGTCTACTATACGAAAAAGAATCATGTCTTTATGTTAAACATGTAGGACTTTTATAGAAATAGACTGATAGGTACTTCCTTCAAAGAAAAATAAACGGACAGAACGAATCTAATATACATAGTGTTCAAATGTTTGAAAAGGTCACGGATGTAAAGTCGAATATAAAGTAGTCCTTTGTGAACTCTCCTACAAAAATAAAACATCCAAATATTGAACTTTAAGTGATAACGAGTTCAATCATCATCACCCGTCAAAAGAACATCTCTCGTTAAGGTTTGTTACTCATACACGGACGACCGATATTATTAGTTGTACGACAAGGAGAACAAGAAAGGGACATAAACTAGTGTGTGATAAGATAGATAACAGGTACCGGCGTCCGTCGTCTGATGTTTCCTAATAACCTTTCTTTTCCTTATATGGTCGTTTAACCAGGAAAGAAGAGTGGGGGGTTGGGGTTTCCAGTTTTGTCAAGTCACCGATTGGATGTTAATTAGGAAACTTCAAAAGAATGATCTTACTTTGTACTCAAAATTCTCTCAAAGACTAAATCAATTCCTCCCCTCGTTGTTCGTTGTCAGTGTCATAAAGGTTTCTCAATTATTGTTGAGTCACTTCTAATGTGTAGTTAATTACAATTCAAAAGAGTCAAAAATTTACTAAAAAATTAACGTTCCCTTGTCCAAATTTGTATCCTTTATTTTATATCCGGTCAGGTAATAAATGTACAAGAAGTAGAACCGGTATTCCAGAAGGTTCGAAAGTGGTCTTAGAAGATGACAATGAAGTCCATGTCTTAGAAGAACGATAGTTATTCACTCCCTTTGTACCACTTTTTTATTAGTTTCAAGAACTACGAATCCTTGTATAGTCATTCGATAGTGACACAAGTTTTTAAATGCTTTATTTGGAAGAAATTATACGGAAGATTAAAAATCCTCTCTATTTCAGGAAATAAAAGAGGTGGTCAGAAAACTGAGTGTTCCGTTATTAAAGTCAAAAGAACTCTAGAGATGACTTGACCATAAAAATTTACCAAAGCACCGATTTTGATAGTTATATGTCTTTTCCATCAGAATTAGTTTTAGATAAAGTGGCTAGGTAGTTACTTACTTGTTTTGATAAAATACAGATGTAAAAGTTTGTCAAATTTTACACGATACGTGTAAAGGTATAATTGTGACTTATGGAGAGAGTGTTTAGAATTACATTTTATAGATTTTATTCTTTAAGACGTAACCGTAATATTTTATCCAACTTCTATATTCTTATATTTATCTGTAAAAGAGAATATAGAAGAATACCATTTAGCCTAAAATCTACATGGAAAACCCCTTGACATATACGGTGGTATTAAGGAAGTCCATTCAGTCCCTAACCTGGACTTCTTAAAAAGTCAAGGAGAAGACTTTAGAGTCTATGGTTGAGTTATGGACATTTCAATTTGAATTAGAATTTTGACGAAAGTTCCTTGAATTACTCGTTATTAGTAAGTTTTGAACATATTAGAATTATTATTAATCTAAGGGAGGGTATTTTCTTACAAAAAACGACGGTAAAGTTAAATATTTTGTTAAGGATGGGGTGAGTAACAGAAGTACATAATAGAGAGGAAGAAGAACTTAATGGAGGACAAACCCGTCACGACGATGGAAAAAGACATCTTTAGTTTGTCAAAGTCACAAAAATGAGTAAGAGCCAAGAGACTTCGTAATAAGTCTGAACTAGTCTTAGTTCTTAAGTCTGTCTGAAAAAGATTCCAGATGTATGTCTCTGAAATGTGTTATGTGTCTCTCTGGGTCGTCTGTACATAGTGATTAGTAGTCCCTTTACACTTACTTTTGGTGTTACTCTATTGTAAACAGTCTTACTGATGGTAGTTTTTCTGTTGTTTATTGTTCACAATCGTTCCTACACCAAAACCGTTTTGAACACGTGACAGTCGTCCTAACATTTGACCACGTTAGTGACCTTTTGCCCTACCTCCACAGAGTTTTTTGATTTTTGTGTTGATGGTACACTAGATCGTTAAAGTGAGGACCAACAACAAAAAAAAAATTACTTTTGTTTTTGTGAGTCTTCTATATATTAGGTTACAAGTAACGTCGTAATAAATATTGTCGATTTTGTACCTTCATTTGATTTACAGATAGTTTTTTATTGACCTATTTCTTCCACACCATGTATATATATGTTACCTTATACTGAGTCGGTATTTTTTTAAATGATAAACGTTGTACCTACCTTGATGTTCCGTAATACGATTTACTTTATTCTGTTGGTTTCTGTTTGTGGTATATTAGAGTGAATTTATTTCCTAGATTTTTGTTTTGCTTTCCTTTTGTCTGAGTGTCTATGTCTCTTGTTTATTACAACGGTGTCCTCTCCATCCCCACGTTTTATTCACTTCACTTGTTTTCCCAGATTTGGATATTAATATATTATTCAGTGTCTTTATATTAAATATCGTATCCCTTATATCAGTTATTATAAAATTATTGAAACATATCCTTCTCTACTATTGATCTGAATAGTGTCACTAGCCAACTATTACATACGCTTACAGTTTAGTAATGCACCATGTGGACTTTGATCGTATTATACATACGTTGGTATAAAATCGAATTTTTTAATTTTAAATTTTTGCCTTAAGCCTGTCCGAAAAATAGAATGTTTTTTTTGTTCTTTCCTGAAACTTGTTTTAAAAGTAAAAATTTCGTACCACTTATTTAATCTTGAAATTTTTAGGTTTTAGGTAAATGGAACATAAGGTTTAGATTTACTAATAAAGAAGAAAAAATTCAAAGACAGGATACGTTATACTAGAGAGTACGTAACACTGTGTAACTGTATATGGAATATAAGGAGAACGACGAAGGATGTCAAAGACAGTAGTGTGACTCCTAAACCGAAGTACCTGTATCATCCCTTTTTTAGGACGTAACGTAACATAGGTTCCATTTTTGATTGTCATGGTTTTAAATTGTCTTTGGATCTTTTTGTTTCGTCTGAATTTCTTTGTTTTGGTATTTTTATAATCTTTTTTGACTATGAAATTTTTTTTAATAAAACTTCCATTACTAAAGACATTGTTCTTGGGTCTTTTGTTAAAAAAATAGAACAAATATCCCGGACCGAATATCATCTAAAAGAACTTAATTTGTTGTCTTACGTGATAATAAAAAACTTGGACATTATTTCTATTTTACGATGGTTAATTTGATACTGTACAGTTGTTGTAATTCTTCGTATAATTAAAGTCTCTTCAAGTTTACACTCTATAGTTTCTATAGAATTTTTGTAGAAACTCTATACCAAGATTTAGAGTAAAAATTTTCAAAAAATATATACTGTGACGTTTCAAACGATAGAATTTAAACATAATTTAGAGTTATTTTAAAATGTCTTCATAAGTGAGTACATTATTAGTGATGGTCTAGTTTTATATCAACCGGGAGGTATGGATACTCCTTAACTAAGATATTGTGGGGGTTGGGTCCTATGGTTTTAGTTCAGGACGTGTTATAAACGTCTATTGGACACGTGTAGGAGGGTATATGAAATTTAGTAGGACCACCGAGTCTGTCATTTCTTAGACGGACGTTACGTCCTGTGGTCCCAAACTGAGGAACCAGTCCTTGTAAAAGACCTCTTCCCTTACCGGTGGGTGAAGTCATGAGAACGGACCTCTTTAGGTATCTGTCTTCGTCCGATGGTAGGTGTCTCAGTGTTTCTCCGACTGTACTGACTCGTTGATTCGTGACTCGTGAAAGTGAATCTAATGAATGTTATAGATTATATTACATTTACGATACATTTTTCTTTCACTTTCACTTCAGTGTGTCAGCACAGACTGAGAAACACTGGGGTACCTGACATCGGATGGTCCAAGGAGGCAGGTACCCTAAAAGGTCCGTTCTTATGACCTTACCCAACGGTAAATTATCAAGATTTATTTTACGTTTATGATATATTTGTCAATTGTCGAACACCGTTAAGTGTAAAACGACAAACCTTGACATACCTAAACAAAAAACCTAGGTGTTGACCAACTAAGACGTCTACGTCTTGGGTTCCTTTATTTCCTGGTCGACATATCACGTAAAGGTTATACAGTGTTTCGTGGGAACGAGGGAATGTAAATTTAGACTAAAAAAAAATTCAAAAATAAATAAATAAATAAAAACCGATGGGACCCAGAAGTAACGACGTGTGACCGAAAAGAGGTCAAGTCACACACCCCAAGAATAACGACACCGAAGAGAACAACGTCATGTACCCGGGATCTCGTGAGTCTGAAGTCATCGACCCCGTACATTCGGGTCATCAACTCCGTACACCCCGTGTCTCACGTCCGATTCATCAACACCGTGTACCCGAGTCAACGGAGAACCGAAGGATCTCTTCCTTAACTTGGACACAGGGGACGTAACCGTTCGCATAAGAATTGGTGACCTGGTGACCTCTTCAGGGACTAAGGAAAATCTTCGAATATTCATCTCCTTTTCAGTACATGTTTGTATTTGTTGTTTTCCTTTTTTTGACTTTTTACATATCAGAGTTGTATGTTGTTTCTTTCTGGTTTTTTTTGACTTGTCTCTGTCTTGTTCCACCGTCTCGTCTTCCACCTGTACCTCATGAAGAGGGAGGTGCCTACACGTGTAGTGGTCGACTCTCACCTGTCCTCATGGTCTGGTCACCTTTTCTTATATATCTTGGTACGTTTTGAACCATCCCACTTCACCCCCTCTTTGTCCTCACCATGATCCTGACCTGGACGGGAACCACCCACCCCCTTGACTTCGTCCCCAGGCTAGGGGTGTAGTCCCGTTGACAGACTCAGTCTCCTCTTTATAAATTCCGACTCTCACTTTGTCGACTAGACACCGTCGGATTTATGTTACTCTTAGTCTTCAAGAACGGTGTCGGTATACATGGGACCTGTCCCTTCGTCCAGGGGATCTTCCACGTCGTCGACCCTCGACCTCGAATCCCTAACACCTCGTTAGGGGCCCACTCCCGACAAGTGACGCCTCTCTACCTGACTCCCCTACACTCCCTCCTCTGACAAAACCCATTACTGACACCTCCTTTCGGTCCGTCGGTACCTTCGTTCAGCTATGACGATTCAGTTTGTATCCCCCACATCGGTAGTGGTATCGGAGAGAGAGGTGTGTACGGTTGTATTCGTCGACTTGTTGTCTCTCTGACCGGGTAGTTCGTGGACTACGTGGCTTGATGTCTGATCCTGGGGTGGGTCACGTGAGGAAATTCACTGACTACGTACCTCGATGTCTCATCTTGGGGTGGGTCCCACGGACAAATTCACGGGCTGTGTGGTTAGATGTCTCATCCTGGGGTCGGTCCCCCCGGAAGATATAGTGACTGTACGACTAGTTGTTTCTTTATGGGGTTTTCCCTCGGGAGATTCCCGGACTTGTCCACCTCGATACCTCTTTCTGATCTGTTTCTCCGAAGACTAACGGTCAATGGTCTCCGAGCTTTTTTCAGAGACTATCCCGGTATTGAGGACACCGACTCCGTCAGGTACAGGGACGTCTGAACCGCGGTGGTCCCAGGGTCTCTGGGTTCGTCGACACGGTGGAAGTGTGAGTTGGAAGTGACTCCCTCTCGACGGTTTTCGTTTTTTCAGAAGGGTAGATACGTGCCCCTTATCTACCCTTCCGACTCTCACTTTGTCGACTAGACACCGTCGGATTTATGTTACTCTTAGTCTTCAAGAACGGCGTCGGTATATATGGGACCTGTCCCTTCGTCCAGGGGATCTTCCACCCCAGGGAAGGTAGCACAGATTGAGCGACACTGGAACACGTGATACCGGACGGTCCGAAGAGACAGTCCCCCGTAAGGGGTCCGTTCTTGTGATTTCACATAACCGGTAATGACCAAAGGTATGGGAAGAAACGACGATTCAGCGAAGTCAGCACAGGTTGAGACACGTCGGGGTATCTGCCGTCGGGTGGTCCGAAGGGGAAGAGACCCTAAGAGGTCCGTTCTTGTGACCTCACCCAACGGTAAAGGAAGAGGTTACGTACTTTCACTTTTCTCTTTCACTTCAACGAGTCAACACAGACTGAGAATCACTGGGGTACCTGACGTCGGATGGTCCGAGGAGGTAGGTACCCTAAAAGGTCCGTTCTCATGACCTCACCCCACGGTAACGGAAGAGGCTATGGGAAGAAATTTTCGTGATATAAAGGACGACGGGATCAGTAACTGAGGAGACTCATGGACCACGACGGTCTTTGAGACACTGGGTTCGTCGACGTGGTGTAGGTGTGGACCGGGAGTGTCCCCGTCTGGGTTCAGGAGGTCCCGTCGGAGTCCTTTTTGGGGACACCTGTTTGGTGTACGTCTCCACCTTTATTTTAGTGTTTACTTTGGCTCCCCGTTACACCGATTCCTTCTTGTGGATTTTGGAAGGATCGTGGATATGTTCGACGTCTAATTTAGGTGTACTAGTTGATCCGTCTGAAATACAGATACCTTATACATTTTCCTGTAACTCTCGAGGGTGTTTTCTTTTGTGTGATCAAGACTATCGACACCTTTTACCTCCGTTCTTGTGTGTCTTCATTCTGGTCTAATCTTAAACTCGACGGGGTTGTCGTCCAGGTCTCTGGTCGTGTCACAACCTTCATGGGATCCACCCACTCCACCTGACACTGAGGGTGCCTTTCCTGGGACTGTTTTCACTAAGTTCTTTTTGTAAATAATAAGAATACAAAACTGAAGACATCAAAGAAACACTAAAAAGAAGGGGGGGTGGCGGGGGCGGAGACAACATCAACAACTAAAATTACCGTGATACTTTAGATTAATTCGAACATCCAAAAAGAAAAAGGTTAGTGTGAAAAATAACAATATTTGGAGACGGAGAATACAACCTGAAAACGTCAAGATACCTCAAAAGGAAAAAAGAAGGAAAGGAGATGGAAAAAAAAAAGAAAAGATTAAAATTAAAAATTGAAAATTTTTGGATAATAAAAAAGATGTAAATAAGGAAACAAACGAAAAGGATGATAAGAAAATGAGAACGTCAATTAGAAGTTACATATATTTAGAAGAAAGATTTCGATACAAATTGAAAAGTATAGATAAGAAAAAAAGAAAGGAAAGGAGTGTTGTATGAACAATCAAAACAAAAGTAACGAAATAAGGAGTAAACCGTGGAATGAAATGAAAACAAAAGGTCAAACACGACATCAATCAAAACAAGAATTGTCCATCTATATTGAAAACCTAACGAGACAAGTGAGACAGTTAGATAACATGAAATAAAAACAATCTAACAAAACTAAAACGATTACCTACATATACGTATACACATATAGGGTAATAAAATTAATAATAAACGGACTAAAACATTGACGATAAACAGACCCCAAGTGGAAACCAAAGAGTGAAACTTCATAAACAAAATTAGATTGTTTATTACGGTATTGTTTGGTGAACACGTTAGAAGCAAGGACTGGTCTCTAGTTCGGGACTCGGAAACCTCACCCTCGTGACTGAGGTTGGGATCTGATGGTCTCTTGATTGGGATCCCTCATAGTTTATCCCTCTTGTGTGTGTCTCCTTTGGTGAACTTATGTTCTGGTCCATAGTAGGTTGGTGGTCATCGTGGGACACGTCCTGTGGAGTAAGTTCGTTGTTTGTTTTGTTTTTATGTTTGGGTTAGTAGTCGTCTGTCCTAATGATGGATGAGTTGGAGTAGTCTTCTTTGTGTTTTTTTTTGAGTCGTGTTTAGAGTGGGATATGCTTCGAATGTGTTTGGTGACGTGGTTGGACTTCTCCCGTCTTTGGTTTTCTTTCTTTCTTAAGTGGGAACTTCGGACCCTTCTCCTCTGGAGTTTGTGTTATTTAATTTTTATTATTACATTTCCATCTCTTTATGACGTGTTTACTCCCTTATTCGATCTTTGTGTCGTCAGGTTTCTTTACTTCTCCTTTATCCGTTTGATGGACTTTTTCTTAAGTCTTATTACTATCATTTCTACTAGTATTTGGAACTTTTGTCTTACCTCTTTTACGTTCTTAGTTAATTGTTTCTGGATCTTCTTAATTTCTCATTTGTATGTCTCTGTCTGTTGTGTTAATGACTTTAATTTTTATGAGATATTCCTTAGTTGTCGTCTTATAGATTTCGTCTTCTTGCTTAGTCACTCGACCTTCTATTTTACCACCTTTATTGAATACTTCTCGTCTTATTTCATTTTTTTTTACGTTTCTTGACTCCTTTCAGAGTCTCTGGAGCCCCTGTTATAGTTTTTGTGGTTGTGACTTAATATCCCCAGGTTCTTTTTCTCTTTTTCTTTACCATACTCTTTTAAAAACTTCTCCAATATCAACTTTTAAGGGGGTTGTACCTTTTACTTTATCAGTTAATTCAGGTTCTCACCGTTTCTGAGGGTATGTTCTATTTGGGTTCATCTTTGTGTGGTTCTGTATGTGATTAGTTTCATTGTTTCTAATTTATGTTTCTTTCTTATAATTTTCGTTGTTCCCTTTTCGTTGTTCAATGTATGTTCCCTATGGGGTATAAAAATTGTCGGCTAGAAAGTAGTCTTTGAGACGTCCGGTCTTCCCTTACCATCCTAATATAAATTTCATGACTTTCCCTTTTTAGATGGTGGTTCAAATAAGATGGGCCGTTCCTGGAGTAAGTTTTAACTACCTCTTTAGTTTTCGAAAAGTCTGTTCGTTTTCAATTTCTCTTAAGCCATGGTGGTTTGGTCGAAATACTGTTCACAATTTCCCTGAATATATCAGTTCTTTATGGTCTCCTCTTTTTCTAGATGTTTTAGTTTGGGGTTTGTTAATTCTTTTATCGTTATCCTTGTATATATAGTTATTAATGAAATTCGTATTTACCTAATTTACAAGGTTGACTTTCTGTGTTTAACCGGTTTACCTATGTTTTTCTTCTGGGTATATATACGACAGATGTTCTTTAGGTGAAGTCTGAATTTCTGTGTATATCTGACTTTGACTCTCCTACCTTTTTATATAAGGTACGTTTATCTTTCGTTTTCTTTAGACCTCATCGTTAGGAGTATAGTCTGTTTTATCTGGAATTTCATTTCTTATGATGTTCTCTATTTCTTCCTGTGATGTATTACTGGTTCCCTAGTTAGGTTCTCCTTCTGTATTGTTAACATTTATAAATACGTGGTTTGTATCCTCGTGGAGTTATGTATTCTGTTTGTGATTGTCCGTATTTTCTCTTTACCTGTAATTGTGTCATTATCATCCTCTCCAGTTGTGGGGTGAGTGTGGTTACCTGCTAGTAGTTTTGTCTTTTAATTATTCCTTTGTGTTCGGAATTTACTATATAATCTACCTACTTAGAGTGACTATAGAAGTCTCGTAAGGTGGGTTTACGTCTTATGTGGAAGAAGAGTTGACGTGTACCTTGTAAGAGGTGTTGTCTGGTGTAGAACCGAGTGCTTAGTTTGGAGCCATTTAACTTATTTTGACTTTAGTATAGTTCGTAGAAAAGAATGGTGTTACGATAGTCTGATCTATAGTTAATAACACATTTTTTTGTGTTTAGTATACCTCTAATTTGTTATGTAAATATTTATTGGTTATCCAATGACTTCTTTGGTTTTCCCTTTCTTTTTTTAAAGATCTTTGGTTACTCTTACTTTTGTGTTGAGTTTTGGATACCCTTCGTCGTTTTCGTCACGATTCTCCCTTCAAATTTCGTTATGTTAGGATGGAGTTCTTTGTTCTTTTTGTAGTTCATCTGTTGGATTGAAATGTGGACTTTCTTAACCTTTTTCTTGTTTTTGGGGGGTTAATCGTCTTCCTTTCTTTAGTTTTTCTAGTCTCGTCTTTATGTACATTTTCTTTACTTTCTTTGTTATCATTTCTAATTATTTTGATTTTCTACCAACAAAGTCTT
Source organism: Capra ibex (assembly GCA_006410555.1). Classification (NCBI taxonomy): domain Eukaryota; kingdom Metazoa; phylum Chordata; class Mammalia; order Artiodactyla; family Bovidae; genus Capra; species Capra ibex. The sequence goes on from SJYO01020080.1 coordinate 114,529,866, forward strand.
CTATTTGTATCAACTGTTTGTAAATCGGTCTAAGTTCTTGTTTTCTCTCTTCTTAGTTTAGTTGTTTTAATCTTTACTTTTTCCTCTCCAATGTTATCTGTTACGTCTTTAGGTTCCTAGTATTCTCTGATAATACTTGTTTTTGTACGGTTATTTTACCTATTGGACCTTCTTTACCTGTCTAAGAATCTTTTCAAGTTAGAAGACTCTGACTAGGTCCTTCTTTTATCTTTAATACTTTTTAGTTTAATGTTCGTGACTTTAACTTCGACACTTGTTCATAGGGGGTTTTGTGTTTTCGGGTCCTCGTCTACCAAAGTGTCCTCTTGTGATAGTTTGTAAGTCTCTTCTCGATTACGAGTCTCGATTTTGAGTAAGTTTTTTGACGTCTCCTTCTTTGGGAAAGTTTAAGTAAGATGTTCCGGTGGTAGTGGGACTATGGTTTTCATCTGTTTTGTTGTGTTCTTTTTCTTTTGATATCCGGTTATAGTGACTACTTGTATCTACGTTTTTATGAATTGTTTTAAAATCGTTTGTCTTAAGTCGTTGCGTAATTTTTCGAGTATGTGGTACTAGTTCAACCCAAATAAGGTCCCTACGTTCCTAAGAAGTTATATACGTTTAGTTAGTTACACTATGTGGTATATTCGGTTAACTTTCTATTTTTTGTATACTATTAGAATCTACGTCTTTTACGGAAAATGTTTTAAGTCATGGGTGAATACTAATTTTGAGAAGTTTGTTACTCGTATCTTCCATGGATGAAGTTGTATCATTTTCGGTATATACTATTCGGATGTCGTTTAATAAGAATTATCACTTTTTGACTTTCGTAAGGGAGATTCTAGTCCTTGTTCTGTTCCCACAGGTGAAAACGGTGACAATGAGTTGTAGTAAAACCTTAAGGATCGATGTCGTTAGTCTCTTCTTTTCTTTATTTTCCTTAGGTCTAGACTTTTCTTCGTCGTTTCGAGAGTGACAAACGTCTACTGTACGATGATATGTACCTTTTGGGATTTCTATCATAGTCTTTTAATGATCACGATTAGTCACTTAAACCCCGAAGGGACCATCGAGTCTGTCATTTCACAGACGGATCATTTCAGTGTCCTATGTTTTAGTTATGTGTCTTTAGTGAACGTAGAGACATATGATTGTTACTTTTTAGTCTTTTTGTTTAACTCCTTAGTTAGGGTAAGTAGTGACGTTGTGTTTCTTATTTTGTAAATCCTTATTTGAATGGATTCCTTTGTTTTCTTTATATGTGGATTTTAATATTCTGTGACTACTTTCTTTACTTTTTGCTGTTTATCTACCTCTCAAAAGGTACAAGGACCCATCCTTCTTAGTTATAACACTTTTACTGATATGATGGTTTACGTTAGATGTTAAATTGTAGCAGGTATACTTAAATGGTTATTTTAAAAAGTGTCTTGATCTTGTTTTTTAAAGTGTTAAGTATACCTTTGTGTTTTCTGGGACTTTTCGGTTTTCTAAGATCTCTTTCTTCTTACCTGGACCTCCTTAGTTGGAAGGACTGGAGTCTAATATGATGTTTCGATATCAGTAGTTCTGATACCATGACCGTGTTTTTGTCTTTATATCTGGTGACCTTGTTCTATCTTTCGGGTCTTTATTTGGGTATATGGATACCCATAGAATAAAAACTGTTTCCTCCGCTCTTGTATTCTACCCCGTTTCTGTTGGAGAGGTTGTTTACCACGACCCTTTTGACCTGTCGATGTACATTTTTTTACTTTAATCTTGTGAAGGATTGTGGTATATGTTTCTATTTGAGTTTTACCTAATTTCTGGATTTACATTCTGGTCTTTTATTTTGAGATCTCCTTTTGTATCGGTATTGTAAGCTACTGTATTTCGTTCTAGGAGATACTAGGTGGAAGATCTCATTACCTTTATTTTCATTTGTTCACTCTGGACTAATTTGAATTTTCGAAAACGTGTCGTTTCCTTTGATATTCGTTCCACTTTTCTGTTGGGAGTCTTACCCTCTTTTATCGTTTACTTTGTTGTTTCCTAATTAAAGGTTTTATATGTTCGTCGAGTATATTGAGTCATGGTTTTTGTGTTTGTCGGGTTAGTTTTTCACCCTTTTCCAGATTTGTCTGTAAAGAGGTTTCTTCTGTACGTCTACCGATTGTTTGTACACTTTTCTACGAGTTGTAGCGAACAATAATTTCTTTACGTTTAGTTTTAATGTTACTCGATAGAGTGGAGTGTGGTCAGTCTTACCGGTAGTAGTCTTTCTGATGTTTGTCATTTACGACCTCTCCCACACCTCTTTTCCCTTACAAGAAGGTAACAACCACTCTTACATTTAACTATATCGGTGATACCTTATACTATGCCTCTAAGGAATTTTTTGATCCTTATTTTGGTGGTATACGGGTCGTTAGGGTGACGATCCGTATATGGGACTCCTTTGGGTTTGACTTTTTCTGTGTGCATAGAGTAACAAGTGACGTCACGATAAATGATATCGATCTTCTACCTTCGTTGGATCTACAGGTAGTTGTCTACCTACCTATTTCTTCGACACCATGTATATACGTTACCTTATAATGAGTCTCTATTTTTCCTTACGTAAACTCAGTCAAGATTACTCCACCTACTTGGATCTCGGATATATGTCGTACTTCATTTAGTGTTTCTCTTTCTAATTATAACATATGATTACGTATGTATACCTTAGATCTTTTTGTCATGACTTCTTAAATAAACGTCCCGTCGTCACCTCTTTGTCTGTCTCTTATCTGAATACCTGTACCCCTCTCCCCTCCTCTCCCACTCTACATACCTTTGTCATTGTACCTTTGAATGTAATGATATACATTTTATCTGTCGGTTACCCTTAAACGACATACCGAGTCCTTTAAGTTTGTCCCTGAGACATAGTTGGATCTCCCCACCCTACCCCTCCCTCAACCCTCCCTCCCGGTTTTCCCTCCCACTTTTCCCTCCCCTATATACATATGGATACCGACTAAGTACAACTCTAAACTGTCTTTTGTTGTTTTAAGATATTTTTAATTTTAATTTTTATAATTTTTAATTTTGTTAATTTTATATTTATTAAAAAAAGATTTTGACTCGTCTCTTATATTCTTCTGTTAAGTGTCTTTTTATATTTACAAGTTCGGAAACGTGTTGATCTTTAATTTTACTCTATGGGAAAAAAGTGTACAGTTTAACTGTTTCTCAAACTACTGATTGTAGTATATGTTTTTATTTTAGTTTTACCTCATTACTAGATTTAGATTTTGGATTTACAAAGGATCTCCCTTTGTATTCGTCTTGTGAGTAACTGTATTTAACATCGTCATAAAAAAACCTAGACAGAGGATGTTATTACCTTTACTTTTCTTTTTATTTGTTTACCCTGGATTAATTTGAAAACGTGTCGTTACCTTTGGTATTTGTTTTGTTTTTGTTTGATACTGGACCCTCTTTTATAGGCGTTTGATACGATGGTTATTCTCCAATTAAAGGTTTTATATGTTTGTCGAGTATATCGAATTATAGTTTTTTGTTAGGTTAGTTTTTATCCGTCTTCTGGTCTTGTCTGAAAAGAGGTTTTTTCTGTGTGTCTACCGGTTGTCCGTGTATTTTTCTACGAGTTATATCAATTAGTAATCTTTTTACGTTTAGTTTTGATGTTACTCTATAGTGGAGTGTCACCAGTCTTACCCGAAGTAGTTTTCCAGACGTTTATTATTTACGACCTCTCTAAACCTCTTTTTCCTTGGGAGAATGTGACAACCAACCCTACGTACAACCACGTCGGTGATCCTCTTGTCATACCTTCAAGAAATTTTTTAATTCTTATCTCAAGAGTATACTAGGTCCTTAGAGTAAGGAACCGTATATAGGTGTCTTTTGCGTAGACTTTTCTATGTGTTACAAGTGTCGTCGTGTTAAGTTTTATCGGTACTGTACCTTCGTTGGACTTTCAGGTGACTGTCTATTTACCTATTTGCACACCACATATATATATTTTACTTTATAATCAATAATTTTGCTCTTACTTTATTACGGTAAACGTCATTGTATCTACTGGATCTCTAATAGTATGATTTACTTCATTTGGTCTGTTTCTAGTTATAGTAGACCATAGTGAATATACATCTTAGATTTTTCGAACTATGTTTATTTGTAAATGTTTTGTCTTTGTCTATGTGTATCTTTTGTTTAAATACCAATGGTTTCCCCTACCCTCCAGCCGTCGTTCCCTCCGCTTATTTAATCTCCTCATACCCTAATTGTATATGTGTGATTTATATATTTTATCCTTTTGTTCCTGGATTATATATCGTGTCCCTTGTTGTGAGTTATAGAACATTATTGAATATTTCCTTTTCTTCGACTTTTTCTTATATATACTGAAACGACGTTTGGAGTTTTTATTTTCAAACTGTTGTGGATTACAATGGTTTCCACACCTGTTTCGTCCATGAGAGTTTTGACAGTACCTTTACATGTTAGGAAAACTTCCCCTTTAAATCATCATAGACAGTTTTATTCATAACGTATTTGAATCTTTAATATGAAGATTTTTAAGTGTGATATTTTTAGATCAAATGTTTCTATCTTCCGTTTAACAAAAAACGTCGTAACAATTATTGTCGTTTTTTTTTTTTTTAGACATTCATCGGATTTACAGGCAGTTGTCTCTCGACCGATATATACTATATAGATCTGTATGTCTACATGTCTCTCTATGAGATATCTTTACTGATAAAAGGGGGAAGAAGTATTGTATGTTATTTTATAACACAAATCTATCCTGGATAACTTCAGACTGTCTGATAAACAGAATATACTTTATCAGTGTCTCTTTATTACGGTAAACGTCATTGTATCTCTCAACGGAACTCTCAAGAATACACACAACCATAAAGAAACGACTATCCACTATGATTCTAATCTCACGGAGAGACATAGTACATCGTTAAAAAAGAAAAATATAATCTACGACTTGTTTATATTAATTCGAATAATTGTGACATTTCATTCCAAATTTTTTTCCGGACTCAATTCTTTGTTGATTTCATCAAGACGAAAAGTATTTCATACTCAACCAAGTTTTTGACTATAATTAAAATCGACGTTTCTTTGTAAACAGGATCTTTTTTTCTTCTTTCTTTCCTGTAAACAGGAATAATCGATATCAAATCTACACACCAACGTCCTCATAGATAAATACCTATTGACTCTATAATGGGATCAATTTCAAATTAGTGTATAATAAAAATAATTATTTATTATTCGTAGTTACCGTCTTTCACTTCTTCTTAATTTCTCGGAGAACTACTTTCACTTTCTCCTGTCACTTTTTCAACCGAATTTTGAGTTGTAAGTCTTTTGATGTTAGTACCGTAGACCAGGGTAGTGAAGTACCGTTTGTCTACCCCTTTATTTGTTACGTTTGTCACTGTCTGAAATAAAACCCCCCGAGGTTTTAGTGACGTCTACCACTTACGTCGGTACTTTAATCTTCTACGAACGATACTGGTTGGATCTACCGTATAATTTTTCGTCTCTGCAATGAAATGGTTGTTTCTAGACAGATCAGTTTGGATACCAAAAAGATCATCAGTAAATACCTACACTCTCAACCTGATATTTCTTTCGACTCGCGGTTTCTTAACTACGAAAACTTGATACTACAACCTCTTCTGAGAATTCTCAGGGAACCTGTCGTTCCTCTAGTTTGGTCAGTTAGGATTTCCTTTAGTTAGGACTTATAAGTGACCTTCCTGACTACGACTTCGAGTTTGAGGTCATGAAACCGGTGGACTACGTTTCTTGGTTGAGTTGCCCTTTTTGGGACTCCGACCCTTTCTGATTTCCACCCTTCTCTTCCCCTACTGTCTCCTACTCTATCAGTCTACCGTAGTGGTTGCGCTACCTGTACTCAAACTCATTTGAGGTCCTCAATCGCTACCTGTCCCATCGGACCGCACGACGTCTGGTACCCTGACGTTTCTCAACCTGTGTTGACTCACTGACTTGACTTGACTTATTTGTAGTTTAGTTCGCTCACACAGACACGGATCCAGAAGTGGGAAACCGGTTTGGACGTCTACATTTAGTAAACCAATTCCGAAGTATTTATTTATATGGTCATGGTGACGTCGTAAATTGTTCTCGATAAGGTTTACCTCTTTCATTGTGTTAATACACACACGACTACACACATTTAATTATATATAAATTTAATTTATGTAATCTAAATAAATAAATATTTAATTCCCGATGGGACCACCAAGTGAGCCATGTCTTAGATGGTCGTGACGTCCTCTGGGTCTAAGTTAGGGATCCAACCCTTCTAGTGGACCTCTTCCTTTACCGTTGGACGAAGTCATAAGAACGGACTCTTTAGGGTACCTTTCTCTTCGGACCACCCGATCTCAGGTACACAGCGTTCTCAACCTGTACTGAATCACTGATTTGGTGGTGGTGTATATATTTAATATAATTTTTATATATTTAATTTGGTGATGGTATATATTTAATTTTCATATGTATATAATGTGTACATTTTTTACAATTTTACAGACATTTTAATTTAAATTTTTTAATTTATTAATCGACCATTGAGGTTAAAACTTTACAAACAGTTTTCATTTGTCTTTTTAATAAGAAGTGAGTGAAATTGTGTAAAACATGGTTCTAGGGTCGTTGGTGAGGGTATCATCATCCTTCTGACCGACGTGTTTGTGGAAGAGCAAAGTCTCAGAAGAGTAGTTATAAACGTCGTTGATGTTCACCACCTCGTGTGATGTACTTTTCTTAATTTTTTACATATAAAGTTTTCTTTCCCTTTCTTCATAAGTTACAAGGTTTATCATAAGGTGGTGTAAGTTTCAAACCAAAAGGAAACTTGATATTTATAAAAGGGGATCCTTGAGATCATGAATCGTCACTTTTTATTATTGAGTTTTACTTAGTACGTATGGCGTTTTGTTCGTCTAAGAGGTCCTTAATACTCGACATATACGGGACTTTGACGTAAAAGTGACTGAGGTCTGAGGTAGGTACAAACAGGTTCGAGTAATGTTCGGAATTTTCTTTATTCCCTTTTTATTCTTGTAATTTTGTTTTTTCATTAAATGGTATTCAAAAAAAGTACTTTTTCACCTCAAATTTACTTAATGTTACTCAAAAATTTTTATTTAAAATTCTTTGTTTTTTGACATTTATTACTTTAAGGAATCGTTAACTGTGAAAGGAATCTTTTCATTGGTTATCGTAAGTCCATTCGTCAGTTATTTATGGATTAATTTGACTTGGTTTCGTATGACCTAAAGAATAATTACATTTTGAAGTGAAAAGATTTTATTAAAGTCGTTGTTCTTTGACGTTTTACAATAAACGTTTCAACTTTTGTGTTATTAAGTTTTCTTCTTAAGTCAAAATAAAAACTCTTTAGTACACACATTCGATAAATATGTATAAATATGTAAATGAATATTCATTGTTTTCAATTTTCGTTACGACTGGTTCTTATTCCGTCATAATATTCTATAAGTAAATAAATTTTTTAATATGTAGTCTTAATAGATGATAAATTATCAAAGGAGATGACCGGATTCTGTTTCATCCTATGACTTTGTATACGGAATGGTCGTTCCGATCTGTCCAGGGGAATCTTATTTAAAGTTTTTATCCTACTCTAGTGTAATTCTTATTTATTTTGTGTAATAGTTTCCCGAATTTACGTCTTTATGAAAGTCTTACACCTTATATATGACTGTCTTATGTGTCCTTTTATCACTCTCCCATTGTTCGTCCTTCCGGTCCCCAGAGGTTTGTCTCCTCCATCCGACGTTCACACTATGTAAAAAATAGAGAGAGAATACTCCGTCCTCCTTTGTTTGATCACTATATATAAAAAAAGGGAAGGGATATGTTTAAATTTTCTCCAAAGAGAATTTTGTGACACAACGGTATTACTATGGACCAAGGTGGACTTGAATTGATAAGAGTTTGGAACTCGATTGGTTACGTAAAAAGAATACCTTTACAAACAGAATTCGATACAAATATATTATACGTAAATGGGGTCTGAGACAGAAGTTCAGGTAAACGATTTCCGAGTCTTGACTGAACTGTTTGGTCATACAATGTGAGTATGTGACAAGAGAATTACTTTGATATATAAACATACCCTTAGACGGAAAAAGTTCTAAGTACGGTTAGCAAAATACCGGACCCTACTGAGTGGACCACGGTTCTAATAGAGTTTTACATAGACCATCCACTCCCCGGACCACGGTAAGAGACTCAGAATTCTGTAAAGGAAAGAAATTAATCGTCTGTCGACGACGACGACGACGATTCAGTGAAGTCAACACAGGCTGAGACACACTGGGGTGTCTGTCGTCGGGTTGTCCGACGGGGCAGGGACCCTAAGAGGTCCGTTCTTGTGGCCTCACCCAACGGTAAAGGAAGAGGTTACGTAGATCATCGATATATATGTAGGTCGATTTCCGATCGTCACCCCATAAGAAAGACGGGGGAAGACTACAGATACAGTCTTCGAAAGAGATAGAGGAATATGAAATTATTTCGAAATAATGTGTTTTCGAGACTCGATAGTTCGACGCAGAGACCGGGGTCTAACTTAAGAAGAGGAGGCCTCCGGTTCTTAGGACCGGTTCTGGTCCTTAGGACCACAGAAAAAGCCCAAGTCGTTGTTGGAAAGTTGTCCATTTGGGTACTCATATTGTGTTTTCTATGAGTGACATAAATAACAGTAAGCTCGAAGTTTTAATAGGTGTGTCGATTCTTGATCCAGTTGTCCAAAAGGAAGAAGATTAGGTGGTAATGATCCGTTTCTTTTGTTCAAAATAACCTTTTTTAGTCCTGTGTTTTATGTTAGAATGAACAAGTTAGTTGTGTAAATCAGAAAGTCATTTAAAGACTCATATTGACATTGTCTTAAATTATAATTTCTGGTTCATATATAATTCATAAGTGACAATATTTATAATTATTATAATATCATAATGAATTTGACATTTCTACATGTCCCCATGGTCTTTATATTTGCCACAAGTGTTTTTAACGGTAAAGAGACAGTCGAAAATATCTGAAGATAAGTACAAAGTGATGTTTACATTTACATTATTTTCAATTAACTTATATTAAAGTTATCAAATCCAGACGTCTTTTGGTATAAGTCTATCTTTATATTGGATATTGTGTCTTGAATATTACCTCCTGGGGAACGATATAGTATTATTGTCTGTAAAACTCCGAATAAAAAATAAAACAACAATGATAACAAATTACCTGGTATATATGATAAATGACTCGAGGGTGATGTATTTTGAATGTGTTTTATAATTGATAAAATTTTTATTTTATATATAGTTGGAAGAGTAACTTAACTATCTAAAAGATTATGACTTTCACTCTACCTGTAACACGTTTTATGAGTATTTATTTTAAAATGGAATAAGATAAGTATTTTACAAGTTTCAAAAGATGACACCAATATAACATCAACACATGAAGTTTTTCTTGTAGTCCTAAATACAAGGATTTCCCTTTTCTCTTACTAATATTTTTGATGTTCATCTTGTCATTTTATTTCGTTCTTTTTCGTGATTTTTATCGATTTCTAATAAATTGTCTATAATCTCTTTGCCTTAAGTTCGTTAAGTTTCTTTTAGGTTTCAGGAGAAGATGGAAAGTAGGGTGACGTTCCTGGTTCAAGTTTTGTACATCTCACAGTCTTTCACTTTCACTTCAGTGAGTCAGCACAGTCTGAGACACTGGGGCACCTGACATCGGATGGTTTGAAGGGACAGGTACCCTAAGAGGTCCGTTCTCATGATCTCACCTAACGGTAAAGAAAGAGGTCCCCTAGAAAGGCTGGGTCCCTAGCTTGGACCCAAAGGACGTAACCTCCGGTCTGCGAAATTAGAGACTCGGTGGTCCCTTCTTTTTTATAAGGGTGTCAGAGTCAAGTCAAGTCAGTGACTCAGTACAGGCTAAGAAACGCTGGGGTGCTTGGCGTCGTGCGATCCGGAGAGACAGGTAGTGGTTGAGGGTCTCGGGTGGGTTTGGGTACAGGTAACTCAGCCACTACGGTAGGTTGGTAGAGTAGGAGTCAACAGGGGAAGAGGAGGACGGGGGTTAGGGAGGGTCGTTGTCTCAGAAAAGGTTACTCAGGTGAGAAACGTAGTCCACCGGTTTCCTAACCTCAAAGTCGAAGTTGTAGCCAGGAAGGTTACTTGTGGGTCCTGACCAGAGGAAATCTTACTTGACCAACCTAGAGGAACGTCAGGTTCCCTGGGAGTCCTCAGAAGAGGTTGTGGCGTCAGTTTTCGTAGTCAAGAAGACGCGAGTCGAATGAAATGTCAGGTTGAGAGTGTAGGTATGTACTGGTGTCCTTTTTGGTATCGGAGCTGATCTGCCTGGAAACAACCGTTTCATTACAGAGACGAAAACTTATACGACAGATCCAACCAGTATTGAAAGGAAGGTTCCTCATTCGCAGAAAATTAAAGTACCGACGTTAGTGGTAGACGTCACTAAAACCTCGGGGGTTTTATTTCAGACTGTGACAAAGGTGACAAAGGGGTACATAAAGGGTACTTCACTACCCTGGTCTACGGTACTAGAATCAAAAGTTGAAAAAGTGAGAGAAGAAAGTGAAAGTTGTTCTCCTAGAAATAAAGAAGAAGTGAAACACGGTATTCCCACCACAGTAGACATACGACGACGATTCAGCGAAGTCAACACAGGCTGAGACACGCTGGGGTATCTGTCGTCGGGTGGTCCGAGGTGGCAGGGACCCTAAGAGGTCCGTTCTTGTGACCTCACCCAACGGTAAAGGAAGAAGTTACGCACTTTCACTTCAGCGAGTCAGCACCGGTTTAGGATCGCTGGGGTACCTGACGTCGGATGGTCCGAGGAGGCAGGTACCCTAAAAGGTCCGTTCTTATGACCTCAACCCACGGTAACGGAAGAGGGCAGTAGACATATAGACTCCAATAACTATAAAGAGGGTCTTTAGAACTAAGGTCGAACACGAAGGAGGTCGGGTCGCAAAGAGTACTACATGAGACGTATCTTCAATTTATTCATCCCACTGTTATATGTCGGAACATCATGAGGAAAAGGATAAACCTTGGTCAGACAACAAGGTACGGGTCAAGATTAACAACGAAGGACTGGACGTATGTCCAAAGAGTTCTCCGTCCAGTCGACGAGACCATCAGGGTAGAAAAATTCTTAAAAGGTGTCGAATAACACTAGGTTTGTCTACACGACCCTTAATTCGAAAATAGTGGAGACAATTGATGTGTTAAGTCAGATTGTTTTCTCGAAGAAACGAAGAATAAGTTAAGTCACGTTCTTGCAAATCCTTGTATTTCTTTGTAGGGTCTCACTCTGGACGGGTTGATCCAGGGGACCCGGTTTAGACTGATGGTGGAACGATGTAAAAAAACATTCCAGATGTTTGATTCTCATCAAAAATATAAAAATTTACCGACGTTCTTTTCTTTTTTTAGTTTTCTTGTTGTTATAAAGTACTACACTTTTAATATTCTTCAAATTTAAAATCTAAGGTATTTATTTCAAAATAACCCCGTGTCAAAACGAGTAAATGAAAATATGACGGATATCGATGATGTTGACATATCGACTCGTCAAAACTGTTTCTGGTATACCGGGAGTTTCGGATTTTATAAATGATAGATCGGAATATCTCTTTTTCCGACGGTTGGGTATAGAAATACATATTCACTTTGGTCGTAAAAATATGTCCTTTTAAGTCAAGGTAAATATTCAATCCACTGACTTATGTATGTCCTTCTAAAGTGGTTAAAGTGACGGAAGTTGACGATAAGGTAAATGGAGTTTCATACAAGACGACGAACTTGAAATGAATTAGGACGAACTACTCCAACCTTCTTTTCAGATAAGTATAACCGGTCAAGGTGGAACAGTATCAGTTTCTCATCGTTGATTTTACTTTTATCACCATTAGACTACTTTTCACATGGTTTTTTCTTTTCTTTTTATTGCTTGATCAGTCGATCAATTTTAGACTATCCAAATTGAGAAATTGTCATTATTATAATTGATTGAAACTTTTTGATCTACAGTATATAATTCAGTAAATTCCTAGTGTACGTCATTCATATATACATGAGAGGAGTAAAATCTTTATTATGTTGATCCCATGAACGGGTTTTCGATGAGTCGATTATACATCATTTGTACCCTAAGTTTGACTCCGTAAGAGACGACATGACGGGGAGATTTACTAATATAGTTTTTAATTACAAGTAACGTAAAGAAAAAAAAAATTAATAATACAAGTAACGTAAAGTACTGTTAAAAATGTTTGACACGGTTTTAGAATGAAGTAAGGTTAATAACCGGTTTTCGGTTGGTGTGTAATCTATTTACTTTTAAAATTTATTCTAAGTTTTTTACGATATTGAATTTTGGTACCATATTATGTTACGGGAAGTACTTATACCTTGATTTATATGAGTGCTGTACCGAGTTTGTAATAAGGTTTGTCTTACTAATTGGTCAATTAAATATAAAGGACGATATATAAATCCGTACTATCGTAAACAGTTTGGACAAGTGGGTTGAAATTTTACCGGTTTTCCAGGTAAAGGATAGTCATTCTCGACCAACTTGAGTTTCTATAGGTTTCAGGAAAGAAAAAAAAAAATAATAGATTTTAATTTAAAAATAACCTACTGTGAGTCTCATCTGATCTGTACCGTCCCCTTTTTCTCCTAGTTACTTGTACTTACGTGTCGTTACGTTAAATAGGTCTCACTTCTTTTTTTCTTGGTTTTTCTTTAACTAGGAGATCTGGATACCTTATTAAGTTTCGTCACATTTTCACTATATGAAACGATAGCAACGGTTTCAGTGAAGAAATAGATTTTAAGACACTGAAACACTATGTTAAGAGTCACAAGGTTTAGATTGTTATTTTTGTTTTTACCCTACAAGAAGAAGAGTTATATTTTTGATTTCTTTCAATTGGGTCGGGAATCATAGAACGATCTTTTCTGTAGCGAATATAAGAGATATTGAAAGATTGGGATGAATCAGAGAAGTTTTAAACCAAATAAATTCGAATAAGTTTGTCATAAATAATCCAGTCCGGTTCATAATTCAAACGCAAAGTCGGAGTATCGATATACTCATTTAACATCCTTTAGGATTTGAACTCCTGTCCTCCACACTCAACATTGACAGTTATTAATCGAGACTAAGACATTCAGTGAAATTGACAAATCCAGACATAGGAGTAAACATTTTATTCCGTCAACTAGATCTAGACCAATAGGTCCCATGGAGTCCTTGAGTCCTTTAAAAGTCCCTATTCTTCACCCGAGACCTAGAGGTTAGGAGGTAAAGGGATGAATTGGTGTACTTTGTCGAAGAACAAAGAGACAAAATATGTGACTTCTCTCTCAAGACTTTGATTGGATACGTCTAAGAGTCGAATGTTTGAACTCACGTGAACCTTAGTGACATAAATTTTTATGTCTACACACCCAGAATAAGGGTCTCCAAGACTAATGGATAATACCCCACGTCAGACCTGTATTCTTGACAAAAAAAATTATAGGGTCCACTAAGATTGATGTCGTTATAGTAGACCTCAAACACAATTTTATGTCTAAGACTAAGTCGTACAGAACTCACCCTGGACCCTTAGAAGTTAAGATTGTTCAAGGGTCCACTACGACCCTGGTCTGACTTATTCATCAAGAATCTCGTATCAGTGACCTGATAGTAGTCTCGGTGGACCCTTGAACAATCTTTAAGAATCCAGGTAAACTTTGGATGTGTTAGTTTTGGTGACCCAATCTCAAGTCGTTAGATACAAAATTATTCGGAAGGTTCACTGAGGTCACGTGTGAGTTTGGTTTCTGGGTGTTTAGACGTACTAGAGATGGTGGGAACCAGTTAGTTGGTCCCGTACAGTCGACATTCGTTGACAACTGTCCGTGAATATTTGAAGAACTTTCTATAATTTTACAATTATTTGTAAAAATCATGAAACCACAACAGAAAAGATATAACTATTTATTCACGGTTAAAACTTTCGTGAAATTTTTAGACCCTGTACCTTACCTGGTTATATAATTTCTCGTAACTATTTCGTTCGTAAAAGGGTGTTTCAAATAGTTTTACTATATGTTAACACCTTTTGAAAATATAAGTTGGTGATAGATAGATTGTAGTACCTGAAATCTAAATATTTATATTCTAACCATGTGACTGAAGACCATATTTCAGTTGAAAAGGAAGGAGGAGTGTCAGTGTTAGACTTAGTTAAAATCTTTTTTCATTCCTTGAAGGACCACGAGGTCACCAATCCTTAACCACGAAAGTGACGGTACCGGAGTCTCAAGTTAGGTACCATTCCCTTGATTTTAGAGTGTTCGGAGTGTCCCGTACTGGTTCTTTTAAATCCCTTTTTTTTTTACGGACTCAATTTTTTTTTAGACCTCGTAAGTCGTCAAGTTAAAGTTCTCATTCTTTCCGTGTACGAAAGATCAAACAGAACATTCATTCAAAAATTTTTTTAAAACCTCCTACAAAGTCACAAAGTGATGTGTGAAAAAGTTAAATTGTCGGAAGAAAGGATTTCCAGAAATTAGTTTTGTGAATTCAGGTTTAACAAATATGTAATAGGGTTTGTTTTTTCAAGGACTTGTGTTAGTCTGTCAGGAATAAATTAGTCGTCGTTATAATCAAAGGAGAACCCACTCAAATACAGAATTGACCCCATCTTTTTTGTTAGACTTACTTATGTGGTGTTTAGTTATACGGTAATTATTTCTCTTTTTTTAGGATTAAACATGGAATAAATGAGGTGTTCACTTACCCAAGGCTTGTACTGTCTTTTACTCTTTACGAAAATGGAATGGTTACGGTGTAGCACAGTCGTAAAGTCGTCAGTGTGACGGTTGAGGTGGTTGTGGATGATAACGATGTCATTTCCATGCCTAAAAGACATTTTACGTTTTAATATATACACAACCAATTATTAAGAAGTGACTTTTACAGTAACTTTTAATAAAAGTAAATGACTTTAGTAGAAGTTTTTAAACCTTCTCAAATAGTATGGAGTATCAGCAAGTGTTAAGGGTAAGCAAAGTTTCGGTAGTCCGCCGAATTTTTTTTCCTCCTTTTTTTACAAAACTTCAAATGTCATAAAATTAATTATCACTGTATCCATTTGTATGTAGTAGTATCTTTTATTTGAAATTCTCTTCTTTGTCACTCCTCTCACCCCCACCCTCCTCTTTAGAAAGTCAATTGAAAATGGTCTACTTTGATTTAGTGGAGTCTATAAAATTTTTCGTGCCTACGGGCTTATAGGAGGTTCCGTCTCGGACACGTTATTCTAAAAAAACATTCAAGGAGTATGTAAGTAAGATTACACGTCACTTCTGACTCTGGATGACTGACTTTACAATTCAAAGGTCTACTCTTGCCCAGTTTCACTTTAAAGTCGTAAAAGGGTACGAATAATCAAATACATTTATAAATTACAAACTAAGTCTAAAATATAAATTGTAGTCTTATTGGAGTACTGACCTTAAGATAACTGAACAACGGAGACGGGTGTTACCATTCAGAAAATCATTTGTGGAAATAAGGTTCCTGAGATTCTCCATGAAATCTATAGATCAATGACGATCAGACAAGGGAAGAAGTCGGTGGTTCGGTTAGTTTGAGACCTACCCTCCGGATTGTTAGACACAAAATTATTCGAGGGGTTTACTAACACTACGTGTGATTTCAAACTCTTGGAAATGACATCTAATGAATTAAATAAGAGAACAATACCAACCTTCTTGTAGAAGGGTTTCGAAACATGTCCCATTTAAATCCTTCCATTTAAAACTCTTGAACATACAGACTTTACAAGAAATGGATTGAAGAATTTTTGTAAAATAGTTTTAAGATAAGAATCTTTATATAATATTTTACTGTTTGACTTCCCATATATTAACAACTTTCGATATGGATATGTGTGTGTGAGAATCAACTATCAAATTGATCTATATATTAAAATGTAATCTTTATTAAAAGGAAGTTTTAAAGATTGCACTAAAGATCAAAGACTTTGAAGTTTTACACGGGATCTCACTTTGATAAGAGCAGTTAACACGACTCATGAATGACCTGAGAAAGGTTAGTCTTTGCATAAATTCAACATCTTTTAAAGGAACTTCTTACACCACTGAAGAAACCAACCAACCAAAAAGGACTTGGAAGACCTCGAGGATAACAAACCTTCAACCTGGTGAACCTGATCAGGAGATGAACATTACAGAAAGGAGACAAAAGGTAAATCAAAAGACGACAAGAGACCTAAAGAAACTTACAATAAAAGAAAATGACTCTAAAAGTGAAAACAATAGTAAGAGGTAAACGTTCTTACTAAGAAAAACATCATGAGACAGGATAAAGTAAATATGTATATAGAAAGATTTCTATAATTACTAGTACAACCCCAACGTTAGGGGAATATATCAGATAATTAAAACAAAAGAAGGAAAGTGTAATCCTCCAAGAGAGTAGGAAAGACGAGTATAAATTTTCAGTCTGTGATTATTTCCGTTCCTACACCCGCGACGAATAAACTGAAACCCGAAGTGATATCGTACTAGAACCTCTTTCGTTACCGATGGGTGAGGTCATGGGAACGGACCTTTTAGGGTACCTGCCTCCTCGGACCACCCGACGTCGGGTACCCCAGCGCTTCTCAGCCTGTGCTGACTCGTTGAAGTGAAAGTGAAAAGTGAAAGTACGTAACCTCTTCCTTTGTCGTTGGGTGAGGTCACAGGAACGGACCTCTTAGGGTCCCTGCCCCTTCGGACCACCCGACGGCAGATACCCCAGTGTGTCTCAGTCTGTGCTGACTTCGCTGAATCGTCGTCGTCGTCGTCGTATCGTACTAGACCGACCCGACAAATCAACTCTTTGGGTGTTACAGTTACAGAGAGCCAGAAAGAAGAACCGTGAGATCTAAGGGATGTCTTCTTAGAAAGTTGAAGGTCGGACTTTTCAGAAATTCGACTAGTCAAAACCCCACAATTTACCTCTTCGTTCCGACCCTCAGGATCGTAAGTCATACATTTGTAAATCAATTAAGGAAAGGAAGTCCGTACTTCTGAACGAAATTAATAATTGTCTTTATGAGATAAAATGAGAGATTACTCATTTAGAGATCATCAGAGAGGACTGTCTCTTCTCCGTAAACGGAGTGATGAGTTTCACTTTGTTACTTGAACCCAACGAAGAAGTTGTCTAAAAGTCGGTAGAGTAAATCAGGATGGAATTCGGGAAGAACTTTCTGGATACGGACAAGAACTCGAAACTCTCTTAAGATAACATATTCAGCCCAACGTCCGAAATCTCACTTAAAGAACCTAGGAAATTTAGTCCTAGTAGATAATCAGTAGACAGGGAAAGATCAAAGATTTTGACAAAATAATATTAGTAAGTTCATGTCTCTGAGTGGGTAGGGGGTTAATAATTGTCTTTGAGATAAAAAAAGGGGCACCGCTAAATAAGGAAAATAAAAAAAATAAGGAAAATTTTTTAATGAGGAAATGAAAGTAAAGTGACTCTGACCCATCTTTCACTATATATATACACTAGTTAGACGGAGAAATGGAACTACGACAGAAATTAGAAATATTTGTTAGGACTCTTCTTACGTGACGACCTCTTCCTTTACCGTTGGGTGAGTTCGTAAGAACGGACCCTTTCGGGTACCTTGTACCTGTCCTGAATCGTTGATTTGTTGTTATTGTTGTAGGTTGACAAGGTCGTTGTGAACAACGTTTTTGTTAGGAGAGGTATTTAACGAAACCATTGAATCAATTTTTAGTTAACTGGTATAAATATACCCAGAAAATGGTCTGAAAGATAGGACCAGGTATCTTGATAAACAAATCGAAATATGAATATAATATCAGAATAAGAGATGTTGAAATTTTACTTTAAAATTTTATTTCAAAGGAAAGGAATTTTTTTTTTTTTCTTATGTAGCGTTGGAGGAAAATATTTACCCCGGTCGACCCCCTTTCCCTCCCCTCTAAGTCCAATTAATTGAACGGGCTCTAATCAATTTACCGTTTGTTAATAAGTCTCGACCCAAAACCTCGATCATAAATTTTGGTCCAAAAGATTAAAATTTCTGAGACGAGTGGAAAAGTAAATCAATTGTACGAAGATTAATATAAGGAATGGTGTGTTAAAATGTCAATGAACACAACTAGTAATAAGATGTTGGTAACTTAGAGGGTTTAATTTTGTTTTCCAGAAACTCCCAGTCCTTGAAACATAAAGTTTTACAGTGAACTACGTTAATTTTATTGCATCTTATGGATGTTTAGGAAGATATAAAAAGACTATTAGTATACGACACGAAATAGTATTAAGAATGGTGAATATGACATTAGGGTTCAAATGGAAACATAGAGTGTGAATAGACCATTGGAGACCTTCCTTTACTGGTACAGAAACATAAGGGTCACAGACACGTTTATTATTTACCATTTATTGTAATAAGTCCTTCCGACCTTTACTTTTCCACGAGTGATTTATACACGACCTACATGTTGTTAAGTTTTTTATTCCGACTGGAATAGTTCAAAGGTACATGATCATGTCTCGAAACTCACAGTTGACGGTAGAGGTTTCATCGTCAAAATTATTTCTGTTTTACCACGTTTATTCTATCTTTTATGATTTACAAATTTAAACTCATGACTTTCTAAACACCAATGATATTACAGTTCATTAACAGAGACCTCTTCCGTTACCGTGGGGTGAGGTCATGAGGACGGACCTTTGAGGGTACCTGCCTCCTCGGACCATCCGACGTCAAGTACCCCAGTGTCTCAGTCTGTGCTGACTACACTGAATCGTCGTCGTCGTTCATTAACAGAGTGTAATTTTACTACAGACTTTCTACTAAGATTTATATACTAAGTGTAAGGAAACGAAAAGAGTCTCCCTCGTAAAGTTTTAAAAGTAAAAATTTTGTCTTTTTACAAATTCGTACGATTTACCTTACTTTCACTGATTGCGAGTCCGTACAGACTGAGACAGTGGAGCACCTGACATGGGGTGGTCCGAGAAGACAGGTACCTTAAGACGTTCGTTCTTATGACCTCACCCATTGGTAAGGGAAGAGGTCCCCTAGAAGGGGGGTTGTGTCCCTAGTTTGGGCCCAGAGAACGTAACGTGCGTCTAAGAAATGGCAGACTCGGTCCTCTCTTCGGTTTACCTTATCAATGATGAATAAGACTAATTACTCTACCATTTGGAAAGTGTACACGGTTCATTTTATGTACGTGATAGCAGTTAATATAGAGTTTTGACTTTCTTTTAAAAACAATTACATCATTCTATTTACTCTCTTTTAGTTCTTAGACCGTACTAAATTAAATTACATCCAATTTTATTTGAGAAGACATTAATATCTTGTTAATATTAAAACCAGTCCAAAAGATAGTGTTTATTATAACATTAATTGTCGAAACACGGATTTATGACGCAGACGTAAAATACAACGTTATATATACTTCACTTCAACGAGTCAGTACAGGCTGAGAGACTCTGGGGTACCTGACATCGGATGTCCGAGGAGACAGGTACCCTAAAAGGTCCTTACTTATGACCTCACCCAACGGTAAAGGAAGAGGTCCTCTAGAGGGGTTGGGTCCCTAACTTGAGCCCCGAGGGCGTAATATCCGGTTACGAAATGGTAGACTCGGTGGTCCCTTCAGTATATATATATATATATCTCTCTCTCTCTCTCTCTCTCTCTCTCTCTCTCTCTGTGTGTGTGTGTGTATATATATACGTAGGATTCTGTAAATGACTCCGAAATACAGTACTTATTTTGGAAATTTTAGGTTTAAAGACGAGAAACTTCCCTTTCTCGTGGTTATTATGGAAAGGACAAAATGGATAAGATTTTGNCTAGAGGGGTTGGGTCCCTAACTTGAGCCCCGAGGGCGTAATATCCGGTTACGAAATGGTAGACTCGGTGGTCCCTTCAGTATATATATATATATATATATATATATATCTCTCTCTCTCTCTCTCTCTCTCTCTCTCTCTGTGTGTGTGTGTGTGTGTGTGTATATATACGTAGGATTCTGTAAATGACTCCGAAATACAGTACTTATTTTGGAAATTTTAGGATTAAAGACGAGAAACTTCCCTTTCTCGTGGTTATTATGGAAAGGACAAAGTGGATAAGATTTTGACAGGTCAAAAATCGGTGTGATGAATTCTCGAATAAATAAAAATGACCCCTCTGTCGAGGTACCCTTGAAACCTCGTTTTGTTTGGATTACCGTCAGGTTCGGAAAAATCGATGACAATCGAGATACCGAACTTCGTCCAGTGTCGTGGAGAGATTCGGATTAAATAGAGCGGATATTTTACCCCCATTTTACTGTCATCGTTAGAGGTTCCCAACGCCACTTCTCCTTTTCACTGTTGCGTACGTTTCACAAATCGCCCACCACTTTCAAGTCATTGACAATGATATGACGGATCGTAGCTTTCGAGATAAGATTCTTGAAATGTATATGAACATAAAAGTTATAAGTGTTGAGGTGTCTTTCTCTATGATGTTCGTTCTTTCACTTCCATGTCTTGAGAGTGGTCCAATGAGTCAACGGTTCTAAACTGAGGTCAGACCCGGATCCCAGGAATGGCAGTTAGTGATGGGATGTAAGTTGATGACGGGATATAAGTTGGACGACTTAATTGTTTTAGAACCCTTTACTTCTTTCCTCTCCATGCCTATCCCGATCACTTCAGGTTTCCAAAATCTCGATTAGATCGACAAAGGTGGTGTGATTAAATTCTTTGTGTCTTCTGAGATACTTCGAGGGTTCAAATCGAATCGTCCAAAATGTAAACCACAGGATCCGACTTTCAAAGATGATAGTCAAAGTACGACTCGCTCCTTCTGAGTTTCTCCATCCCCGCCGTCCTTTGGCCTAGGCACAGGAGTCGTTCGTGTCCTCGGCGTGGTATACCGACTAAATCAACTCAAAAAAATTTTTCTCTTTCTTGTGGAAAACTGGTTCTGATTCTGAACCGGAACGAGCAAACCTTTATTCTGGGATCTTCTTCTTTTCCCTCCACACTCGACAGTCAACCTGTCGCCGCCCTTCGCGGAGTGAAGACTGGTGGACCTCTGGCACTGGAGCGGGGAGAAGGCCGGGGCTGGGAAGGGCGTCCAGTGGACATCCCCAACCTTAGGTGGTGGAGCCTCGAGTATAAAAGTTACGCCCGGGCTGGCGGAGGAGGCAGCGGCGAGGGGTCCCGCGCCGCTGAAGAGAGGACCCGGTCAAGGGCGAGGTCGAGAAGCTGGGCGACGACGTCGGCAAGGTGTCTGAGCCGGTACCGACCCTGGGGCCGGCGGTCGCGAGGGTCGGGGCCGGCAGCGGCAGCAGCGGCGGGGTGCGACGACCGGACGACCGGGGCTCTCCCTATACACCTCTCAGTGGGACGACGTCGAAAGGGTCGGGTGTTTGGACCCCTTCGCGAGGGTCGCGCGGGGTCTGGCTGTGCAGAGCCGGCGAGGACGCCCAGAGGGTCGCACGGTGAAGGCCACGCAACGTCAGTTTCCAGGCGGAGTCCCCCTTTTTTTTTTTTCGGGGGATGAACCGGAGAAGCGGTCCCGGATTCTTATGTCCCTCGAGATCCCAGGCCCAGTATTCACAGGTCTTGGTCGCCGGACGCTACAACGGAAAGGTTGGACCGCCGGTCCTTTTTGGGGTCTTAGAAAATAAGGATCCGAGCTCCAGAACTGCCCGAGAAAAGACGTGGCCTGGGCCATCCAGAAGGCGGACGGTCACGAAAGTTAAACCTCTGCCTGGTCCGGAGCCGCAAGATTATACGAGAACACTGATTGCAAAGAAACGAAAGAAATCTTAACTCCAGAGGTTGAGACTCCGACTGACTTTTCAAATTTAAGCTTGTGTGTTCCGGGAAGACCGTAAAGGACTTATCTCGGGTTCAGGTCCTCTGTCGACCGGTCACGACGGCCGGTCGCCGGACCGCTACACATTAACCGACCTCGGCGCCCGGGCGGAGGTGGACCCGCAGAGCCAGAGCGGGGACAGACACCTCACCGCAAGAGGATCTGTATGGCCTAGGGTCCTCAGATCACTCAAGACACTGAGACACCAGACTTCGCCGTCGCATCTAGTACCTTTGGCGACGGAGGGCGCTCGGGTTGTGATACCTTCACGACGGGGTCGTGTTCAAGCTGACGTCCAGGGACCTGCGGATGGATGTGGTCGTGAACGGGCCGAAACCCTGGCTCGGGCTCCGGTTCGACTTCCAACGGGTTATGTCCATAGCTGCGGTCGGAAGAGGTCGTCTTTGTTTAGACATGAAACACGAAAAGAAGGAGACCGGGACCCACCAAAAGGTCAAAGAAGGTGGGACAAAGAAAAAAGACGTCACTGGATGAGACAGCCGCCCTCGACGACAGTGACCGAGGGCGTAATGTAAGACTCATAAAGGTTAAGGTCGCGCCATTACCTTCGTGATATTGCAAGTGCTAAGGTCGATCCTCTTCCTTAGAAACAATTGTCGATATATGAAACTCTTAAGTGACTCCGTCAATTCCAACCTTCGAGACACACTATATCTCTCCGGCAAGCGAGTTGGAAACAAGATATTGGAAAAAAAGGGTCTCTTCGCCCACATTAAGGTAAGTGTAACCGATATAAGAATCTCCGACTCAATTACCATGGTCAACCCCATAGGCTTAAGAATACGATCTATAAGGTAAATCGTTTAGTGTCGTGGTGAAACCCGAAATCAAGAAAACTTTATCCCCTTACCTTGATCTACTGCCACGACTCTCATGACAGACAAGAGGTGTCACTTAGACGGAGATCAGACTACTACAACATATTATCTTCCATTAAATGTTTATCTGAAACGAGATTTTTATCGTAGAACTATTTGCGTCTTGATATCTTCGTTAGGACCGAAGGTCTTCTTAATCCACACAGTGAATGACTGACCTTTAAATTCATGACACCATGTACTTGAGAAACTACTGATCAAAGTATTGGACATTATTTATGAACGGACGAGTCATATTAGGACTATTTACTTCATTATATCTACCTTCCCGAATTACAACATTGTCGTGACAAATGGTCACCGGAATAGTGTCCCCAAATATAAGGAAATGATGACTAAAGTCTCTTTAATTTTTATCACTTTTCCACTACCTAGTCTCTCCCAAACTGCTACATTTTAATTTTTCGTGGTACACCTTAATGGATCGACAGGTCACCAATTCTGAGTCACGAAAGTGACGACCCCGGTACGTCACCGGTTTAATTTATTGTTGGTTTTTTATTTTCCGTGACATAGTGTATCTATAATATCCTACTTCGTCGTTCACCTTATTTTTTACCGTCTCCAAAGATCGGACTTCTGAACCCAACATTTGTCTGATTATCTAGTTTCAAGTTTAGTCGACCTGTTCAATAAATTGAGAAAACTCGTAACTTGGGAAGAAACCGTTTCACCTCTATTATAAATAAAGGATCCCGACAAACTCTTAATAGATTGACTCTCAATTAAGACTTAATTCAACTTACAATTTAGTCTTAACACGAACTATTTACCTTATTGATCATATCTTGATCAATCTATCTATCTATTATATCTTCATATCTGCCATATCTTGATAGGGGTGTCTCTGATGTGTAAATAAAGGTCCTGTGTAACTTTTCAAATATTTTTAACTTCTTTACAATCCGGTG
Organism: Capra ibex; assembly: GCA_006410555.1. NCBI lineage: Eukaryota > Metazoa > Chordata > Mammalia > Artiodactyla > Bovidae > Capra > Capra ibex. The sequence continues at coordinate 114,553,733 of SJYO01020080.1, forward strand.
TTTTCTTCAAAGTTTTTAAGTTTTTACAGTAAGAAAATTTTTTTTAGTTATATTTACGGTTTTGAAATCTTTAGTTTTTTCCTATCGATTACTTGTGTAAAATCTTTTGATTAACTATGTGTTTAATTTCTCGGTTATCAGATGTCTTTTATTACCTCAAATAGTGTAAAGTCATACGTTTTTAGTTAACTTAAAGAGTTGAAATCGTCGTTTTTACATTTCTATATTTAAAGTCTTTCTGGTTTAATTATTCTCGTAGTCTTTATATTAAAATAGTTTGTAATTACTTTATAAACGTTCTGGAAACATCTCCTTTAATATTTTGATAATCTTGGAATCTTGATTTATGTTACTTTCTACGGTACAAGTACTTATCCTCTTAAGTCTTAACATACAAAGAGAAAAAAAAGGTTAACAATATATCTAAGTCACGTTACTGTGAGTATCAGAATTAAAAAGGGGATTAAGCTTTTTAATGAGGCTTTAACATACACGTTCTCGTTTCCCAATTTTTATTTCCTTTTGTGAGGACTCCTTCTTGTTTCACCCTTTACACTTAATTCTACCGAATAAAAAAGTGTCTCTATCTGTTTAGTTATTTTGTCTTCTCTCTTAGGTGTTTTTCTGGGTGTATAAATATCTTGAAACTGTATACTGTCACGACCGTGACTCTTAGTCAGAAATCTCTCAACCTCTCTCTTCTCTAGAAAGTCATTTAATATGTCCCTATTAATATATATACTTTTTTTAACTTTAATCTGGGAAAGGAATGAGATGGAATGAGTCAAGATCCACCTGATGTCTCCTTGTCATTTTCGTTTTGATATTTGTAAACCTCTGAAGGGACCACCAGGTTACCAATTCTTAGGTACAACGTCACGTTCCCTGTGACTAAGTCAGGGACCATGTCCTTCAAACGTGTACGGAGTCTCGTCGTCTCGGTCTCGTGGTGTTGATGACTCGGAGACAAGGTCGTGGGTCCTCGATGTTGATGACTCGGACGTTGTTTCTCATCGGGGGACGAACGGTGTTGATCTCTTTCGGGTACACACCGTCGTTTCTGGGTGGTGTCAATTTTTTATTTATTATCTTTGTATTAGAGAATTTGACATTTGTAAACCTTCTGTATATCTTCGAGAAATCTGACACCTCATCTCTTATTTCAGAAATTTTTCTGTTTTCGCGTTTGACACTTCCTTTACTGACTTTTTTAGGAAGTTTACTTTAATATCTACTTTTATAAAAGTTACATATCTTACCTATTTTCTAATTGGAGGTCTTGTATACTTCTTGACGTGATCGAGTTGTCTTTTTACTCGTTTTCTGAACTTCTGTGAGTCGGAGTAATGTGACATTATTAACCCCTTTTACGTTCAATTTTACTGTTCTATGGTAGAATATCGTATTAAAAACTGAAAAAATTTTTATATTCAAATAAATAAAATTAACCTCCAATTAATGAAATGTTATAACATAACCAAAACGGTATGTAGTTGTACTTAGGCGGTGTCCATATGTGCACAAGGGGTAGGACTTGGTGGGGGGGGGGGGGCATGGTAGGGAGACCCAGCAGAGTCACGTGGTCGGGGTTCGTAGGTCATAGTACGTAGCTTGGACCTGACCGCTAAGTAAAGTATATAACATAATATGTACGAAGTTACGATCAGAGGGTCTAGTGGGGTGGGAGAGGGAGAGGGTGTCTTTGTATCCGTTTTGTGAGAGGCTGTATGTAGTGTCGTCCTAGGAGATACTGGGTGGAGGGTCTTATAACCTTTATTTTCGTTTTTATTTGTTTACCTTGGATTAATTTGAATTTTCGAAGACGTGTTGTTTCCTTTTATATTCGTTCCACTTTTCTGTCGGAAGACTTACCCTCTTTTATTATCGTTTACTTCGTTGACTGTTTGTTGATTAGAGTTTTTATATGTTCGTTGAGGACGTCGAGTTAAGGTCTTTTTATTTGCTGGGTTAGTCTTTCACCCGGTTTCTTGATTTATCTGTAAAGAGGTTTCTTCTGTATGTCTACCGATTGTTTGTGTACTTTTCTACGAGCTGTAGTGAGTAATAGTCTCTTTACGTTTAGTTTTGGTGTTACTCCATGGTAAAGTGCGGTCAGTCTTACCGACTCTAGGTTTTCAGATGTTCGTTATTTACGACCTCTCCAACACCTCTTTTCCCTTGGGAGAATGTGATAACCACCTTTACGTTTGATCATGTCGGTGATACCTCTTGTCACACCTCTCAGGAATATTTTGACCATTATCTTGACGGAATACTGGGTCGTTAGGGTGACGACCCGTATGTGTGGCTCCTTTAGTCTTAACTTTCTCTGTGCACATGGGGTTACAAGTAGTGTCGTGACAAATATTATCGGGCCTGTACCTTCGTTGGATCTACAGGTAGTCGTCTACTTACCTATTCTTTCGACACCATGTATATGTGTCACCTCATAATGAGTCGGTAGTTTTTCTTATGTAAACTTAGTCAAGATTACTCCACCTACTTTGACCTCGGATAATATGTCTCACTTCATTCGGTCTTTCTTTTTGTGGTTATGTCACATGATTGTGTATATATACCTTAAAAACTGAAAAAAACTTTTTTTTTTAGACTATTATAGTTCGTCTTATACTCTATTGTCCCTGAGTAGGTGATAACCACTCCCACCGTGGGACTACGACCCTTTCTAACTACCGTCCCCCTGTTCCCCAACTGCCTCTTACTCTACTAACCTACCGTAGTGACTGAGTTGTTTGCTTCAAACCCGTTTGAACCCCTTTATCACTTCCTGTCCCTTAGGACCGTTCGACATCATGTATCCCAGTCTTTCTCTGAACTAAATCACTGACTTATTGTTGTGTCGTTGGAACCTTTTGTTAAACCGTGTTAGAACATTTCTATTTTACCCTTCTATATGTACAACGCACTGTTTCGTAAAGATAAGGATCAACACATGAGGACTCCTTAAGAACATGACACCATAGTGCTCTATTAGATGTTTTTAGAAACGTGACAAACATTGTCATTTTTATCTCATTATTTTGTTGTAATTAATTTCTTACCCACTTATTTAATATCATATAAGTGTACTTCTTTGTGTCGTCACTTCTAATAAGTTGACGTCGATATATGTAGTTGTGTTTATTTTTGACCTATTTATTTGTCATATAACAAATTCCCCTATTTGAAGTTCCCTTACTATTTACATTTTTAGTTTTACTATCAATGAGACTTCTCTCTCTGTCACCACCAGGTCACCAATCCTGAGTCACGGGAGTGACTCCACCGAGTCCAAACTAGGGACCAACCCCTTGATTCTAGAAAATTCTGTACACCATGTCTGCTTTTCGTTTTTATTTTTTACTTCCCTTCCTATGTGTCTCCCGAAATCTCTACCATTAAAAAAGAAAGAGTTTAACGTATCACTCTTGTGACCATAAACAACACAATGACAAGAGAGTTTATAATAAAAAATGGATACGTTTCAAATAAAAATCTTACTCGTTTTAAATTTAGTATAATCTTTATTTTTATAAAACTGAATTTGTTATTACTTCTACAACATATTGAACTATGTTGTTTGGGATACTAAAGGTTCATACACATATAATACACGGACCGTGACGAAGTTAGTGACTCTTAAATTGTTTTTTTTTCTAGGACGGAAAAACCTTGGACGTAAGATAGACCTCTTCTGTCTCCTATTTATTTTAGTGAAAGATTTATAATGTCACATACTCTTTCATTACACATAATACCTCTCTTTGTTTCCTCTTATCCTTTTCTTCCACCGTAAGTCGTTCCTCTCTATACCTACATTCGGAATATCGATAGACCCCTTTGTGATAAGGTCTGTCTCCCTTCTCGTCTCCGAGACTTCTCCCTCACACGGGTCACCCACCTCTCTTATGTTCGGTCCCACGGACGTCAACGTATTGTTCCCGTTCTCTTTAAGACAACTGAGAATATTCCCGAAACCGGAAATGAGATCGACTGTGAGAAGGGTCCACCACGATCCCCATTTCTTGGACGGACGGTTGCGTCCTCTACATTCTTTACGTCCAAACTAGGGACCCAGTCCCTCTAGGGGACCGTTTCCTTTACCGTTGGGTGAGGTCATAAGAAGGGACCTTTTAGGGTACCTGTCTCATCGGACCACCAGTTGTCAGGTTTCCCAGTGTTCCTCAGTTTGTACTGACTCACTGATTCGTGTGTTTCAATCGACTCTACCACTCTCTAATCCCTAAATCCCCGTCTCCTTTCTTCACTAAACAAAAAAATTCATCTTAGACAAAGGGATAATAACAAACTGACTTCCTCCGTATGTTTTCCTTTGGTCAAACCTCACATAAAACTACTGGATCATCTCTCATTAATCACCATACCTTGTTCCACCATCACATCCTATCCACGTTTCACCAGTATAAGACCTAAATAAAACCTCCTAAATATTGACTAGTGTATACCCTATACTTTCTTTTTCTTCTCCTTTGGTTGTCATAAGGTAAAAACAGAACCGTTGACTTTCCTACCTAAATAGTACGTTACTTCATCTCTATTGACATCTGTTAGTCTAACCTTTCCTTTATAGTCCTTGAACCAAAACCTTACAACTTAAAGTTCTACGTTAAATCTGTACCCTCACCTATACATTATCATTCGTCCGTCGATATACTTAGTTCTCCAGTCTCGTCTCTAGATTTGATCGGTGTATGTAAACCTTCAGTGACTCTATCTCTTCCATAAATTTCGGTACTCTAATATTTCGAATGGATCTTCTACTCAGATGTATTTCTCTTTCAGATACTTGAATCAGGGTCCTTAGGGTCATAACTCTTAACTTCTTAATTCCTAATTGTATGTTGTCTCAGAGTTTTCCCCACCAGGTTCTCCCCTTTTGGTACTAGACTATGGTATCGTCATGACGACGACGACGACGATTCAGTGAAGTCAGCACAGGTTGAGACACGCTGGGGTATCTACCGTCGGGTGGTCCGAGGGGGCAGGGACCCCAAGAGGTCCGTTCGTGTGACCTCATGATCATTGGAACTTTTTTCAGTGAAGTGACCTTTCTATCCTTACTTTCGAACTAACTTTACCCAAGTACTCTTTTATCTTCTTATTAACATGGTTTGTCACATTTGTAAAACTCAAATATGAGGAACGAGATTTCCCCCTTTATTTACAAAAGACATCTCCCCCTTCACCCCAGTTCAAGTCAAGTCAGCGAGTCAGCATAGACTGAGAAACGTTGGGGTACTTGACGTCGTGCGGTCCGAAGGGACAGGTAGTGGTTGAGGACCTCAGGTGGGTTTGGGTACAGGTAACTCAACCACTGTGGTAGGTTGGTAGAGTAGGAGACGGCAGGGGAAGAGGAGGACGGGAGTTAGAAAGGGTCGTAGTCCCAGCACCCCAGTTCTCTTCAGAAAAATTTTTTTCTTTTTCCGTCGTACAAACATACGACTACTGTCACTAGGTTTTGTCACTTTTTAGGCACCTTCTCTCTTCCGATCTTAATTAAGGAACTCATCTGTTCTCATCTTACCCTAGATTAAGTGTTCTCTCCTTAACAGGAATCTTTCTTTACATCCGTAAGATGTCTGAGACGTCCCTTCTCTCTCATATACCTATATCCACGAAGATAAAAAGGTCATCATTACATACCTACACTCTCTACCTGACACTTCTTCCGACTCGCGGCTTCTTAACTACGAAAACTTGACACCACAACCTCTTCTGAGAACTCTCAGGGAACCTACCGTTCCTCTAGGTTGGTCAGGTAAGACTTCCTCTAGTCGGGACCCTAAAGAAACCTTCCTTACTACGATTTCGACTTTGAGGTCATGAAACCGGTGGAGTACGCTTCTCAACTGAGTAACCTTTTTTGAGACTACGACCCTCCCTAACCCCCGTCCTCCTCTTCCCCTACTGTCTCCTACTCTACCGACCTACCGTAGTGACTGAGCTACCTGCACTCAGACTCACTTGAGGCCCTCAACCACTACCTGTCCCTCCGGACCGCACGACGTTAAGTACCCCAGTGTTTCTCAGCCTGTACTGACTCGCTGACTTGACTTGACTACGGTATCTTTACCATCACAGTGGAACACCTTCAAGAGTGGACTAACAAGCGTAAAAGAGACACTTTATACTTCGATCCATTAGTCGACTCACTTCTACCACCTTCTTTCACAAGCTCCAAACTTCCTTCTCCTCCTTAACACTTTATCAGTAGATTCTCGTACCCTTTACGTACTTTCCTGATTCCTTCATATAATACTAACGTCGTACTAAGTGAAACTCCAAGTGTCAGTACTTAAACTTCATTCTCATCAATAAAATCATCCATAATAACTAGGAAACGAGTCTAAGAGAACCTAACGAAAAAATGACAAAAGTACATATGGGACGAAACCACCGAAGACGAAGGTCATCGGTTGTGTATACCGAGAAAATGTCTGACAGGAACGGAAGACCTCGGAGAAAACGGGACTTACAACATCACGGGTTCTACCGAGAATTGGTCACTGAGTACCCAAGTCTACATACTTTAAGGGTGATAAAAACGAAATCCCTATTCTGTTGAGAGTCCACATGGAATGTGACAACTCAGGGGAGGAATGGTACTTTAGTTCGACTTCAATGGGAGATTCCTTGAAACAGAGTCTAGTATTAAAACGAATCGTAAGAGGGGAAGGGACTGAACGATTCGTTACAAAGGATTCGTAAAGGAATGATTCAACGAACGTGTGTTTAGAGAGTCCTAGACGAAGATCACCTGGATTGGATTTGTTATTAATACCGATACACAAAGAAAGAGGTCGATGTAAGTCCGTTTGTCAACCTAAATTGGTCCTACCCCCTGAGGTTCGTTTATTGTACTTCACTCTCTCCCGTTCACATAATTTCTACATAAGTTCCCTCATCAATACATTGACTCGTAGCTTAAATTCGATCAATTCCTACCTATAGTATCCCTTTCCCTCTTGGTTTCCGGTACTATTCCATCATACTAATTACCAACCATCCATCCATCCAGGTCCCTAGTTTCTTAACAACTTTAACTCCATGATCCACACACTCACTTTTCTCTAATACTACTCTTAACGACGACGACGATTCAGCGAAGTTAGCACAGGCTGAGACACGCTGGGGTATCTGCCGTCGGGTGGTCCGAGGGGGTAGGGACCCTAAGAGGTCCGTTCTTGTGACCTCACCCATCGGTAAAGGAAGAGGTTACGTACTTTCATTTTTCACTTTCACTTCAGTGAGTCAGTACAGGCTGACAATCGCTTGGGCACCTGACGTCGGATGGTCCGAGGAGACAGGTACCCTAAAAGGTCCGTTCTCATTACCTCACCCCACGGTCACGGAAGAGGTACTAGTCTCAATCTTTACGAATTTTTTATCCTATTACGGTACGAACTCAACAACTATTCTATATTCCACACAGGGTCCCGAAAGGTGCACCACGATCACCATTTCTTGGGCGGACAATCACGTCCTCTGTATTCTCTACGACCAAGTTAGGGACCGAGTTCTTTTAGGGGACCTCCTCCCGCACCGTTGGGTGAGGTCATTAAAACGGACGTCTCAGGGTACTTGGCTCCTCGGACCCCCAGATGTCACTGAATGGTGGTGGTGGTGCCACACAGGGTATCTTACTCACTGTCCATCATATTAGTGACCTCCACTCTTAAGTTCCTTGACTATCCGGATTCTTGTTTATAGACATACCTAAAATTACGGTAATTATTAATCCTACCCCCATCTCAAAACCGGTAGACTATGTTTCTCGGTCGAATGATCTTCTGGGACTACGATCCTTTCTAACTTCCGTCCTCCTCTCCTCCTACTATCTCTTGCTCTACTAACCTATCGTAGTGGTTGAGTTATCTGTACTCAAACTCGTCCGAGACCTTCTACGACTTTCTGTCCCTTCGGACCGTACGACGTCAGGTACCTAAGCGTCTCAGTCTGTACTGACACGTTGACTTGTTGTGTCACAATCATTCTCACTTTTAGGAATCCGTAACTCCCTCTTACTAAATACTTAATCACCCACTGACGTTGTTCTTACCCATCTCCCACCGTCTCAGAGATACTGTACTTAAAGTTTCGACCCCTTCTCCACAAATCTGTCCTACCTCCCGTCTCTCGGACCTTGACCGTTACTCATAGTTCTTCCTGTGTCTGAGTTAAAGGTCCAGTGACCTATTCACTACACCCCGTTTTAGATGGTGTATTCTCTGCTCTCTTTGTCCTAGGAACACCTTGTAAGTCCAAAATCAATCTCGTTCTTCCGCTTCCCAGGAAAGCCTCTTCTCTAACCGTGAAATACACTAACACCACGACTTTCACTCAAAGTCCCACGTGCTACATTTCCACAACCCTCAACCCCCGTACTCCCAGCCCCACTCTCTTCTGATTCCTGATATATCTCGGAATACCCTTAATCTTACGTCACCTATTTACCACTGTACTCGTACATCCAGAAAACAAACTATTGTATTTGTCTCTATTTCTCGTAATACTCTGGTCAGGACCACCAAAATTCTGTCGTCACGATACTCACTACCCTTCATCCTTCTCTATCCACAAACCCTTACCCCTATCCGTCAGAATAAGATTCATGAGGTTCAATTGAAAAAAAAAGGGGTGTTGACTACGGTTATATTTTTTCTCGAAACACAAAACTGTACTTATCGAGAAAGGTGAATAAATAATACACCTATTTCACTTGGACATAATAAGAGAAAGAGACACACATAAATTCATATGTCTACAGATAAACAACCAAAACAAGTAAGCGATTCAGTACAGACTGAGACGTTGGGGTACTTGACGTCGTGAAGTCCGAAAGGACAGGAAGTGATATCGGGACTCAAATGAGTTTAAGGACAGGTGACTCAGCTACTACGGTAGGTTGGTAGAGTAGGAGACAGTGGGGAAGAGGAGAACGGAAGTTAGAAAGGGTCGTAGTCCCAGAAAAGGTTACTCAGTCGAGAAGCATAGTCCACCGGTTTCATAACCTCGAAGTCGAAGTGGTGGCCAGGAAGGTTACTTATAACTCCCAACTAAAGGAAATTCTAACTGACCAAACTAGATGAACGACAGGTTCCCTGACAGTTCTCAGAAGAGGATGTAGTGTCAAACTTGTGTGTTTTTTTCAAGAAGTTATGAGTTGGAAGAAATATCAGGTCGAGAATGTTGGTATGTACATTCTCGACATACCTTTTTGGTATCGAAACCGATATACCTGGAAACAACCGTTTCACTACAGAGACGAAAAATTATGTGACAGACCCAAACAGTATCGATAAGAAACTTCCTCGTTCGCAGAAAATTAAAACACCGACGTCAGTGGTAGACGTAACGAAAACCTCGGGTTCTTTTACTTTAGACTGGGACAAAGGTAACAAAGGTATAGATAAACGGTTCTTCACTATCCTAACCTATGGTACTAGAAGGAAAAACTTACACAGTGAGTCAACACAGGCTGAGAAACACTGGGGCACCTGACGTCGGGTGGTCCGAGGAGTCAGGTACCCTAAGAGGTCCGTTCTTATGACCTCACCCAACTTACAAATTAAATTCGGTTGAAAAAGTGAGGAGAAAGTGGAAGTAGTTCTCCGAGAAATCCGAGGAGAGACGGAAGACGGTAATCTCACCATAGTAGACGAATATACTCCAACATGCATAAAAAGGGTCTTTCAAACTAAGGTCAAACTCGGAGTAGGTCGGACCGTAAAGTGTACTACATGGGACGTGTATTCAATTTATTCGTCTCACTGTTATATGTCGGAACTATATGAGGAAAGGGTTATAGTTTGGTCAAGTAACAAGGTGTAGGTAAAGATTGACAACGAAGAAGAGGACGTATGTCCAAAGAGTCCTCTGTCCATTACACCAAATCATAAGAAATTCTTTAAAGGTGTCAAACAACACTAGGTGTGTCAGTTTTCGAAATCACATCAGTTACTTCGTCTTCATCTACAAAAAAATCTTAAAGAAACGAAAAAGATACTAGGTCGCATACAACCGTTGAACTAGGGACCGAGGAGACGGAAAGGATTTAGGTCAAACATGTACACCTTCAAAAGTCAAGTGCATGACAACTTTGGATTGATCTTCCTAAAACTCGTATAAGAACGATTACACTTTACTCACGTTAATATACTATTAAACTTGTAAGAAACCGTAACGGAAAGAAACCCTAGCCTTACTTTTAACTGGAAAAGGTCAGGACACCGGTGACGACTCAAAAGGTTCAAACGACCGTATAACTCACGTCGTGAAATCGTCGTCGTAGAAAATCCTAATCTTTATCCAGTCGACTTTAAGGTAGTGGAGGTGATCGAAACAAACATCATTACGAAGGGTGACGGGTGAACTGAAGTGTGAGGTCCCACAGACCGAGATCCACTTACTGGTGTGGTAGTACCAATAGACCCAGTAATTCTTGAAAAAAATATGTCAAGACACATAGGAACGGTGTAAAAGAATTAGAGAAGACAAAAACAATCCAGGAACGGTAAAAACAGGAAATAACACGGGTAGAAACATACTTTACAAGGGAACCTATAGAGGTCAAAAGAATTTTTCTAGAGATCAGAATGGGTCAAATAACAAAAGGGGATAAAGAAACGTAACAAGTGAATTCTTATGAAAGAATAGAGAGGAACGATAAGAGACCTTGAGACGTAAGTCAACCCATACGGAAAGGGAAAGAGGAAACGGAAAGCGAAGAGAAGAAAAGAGTCCATAAACATTCCGGAGGAGTCTGTTAGTGAAACGTAAAGAAGAAGAACCCCTACTAAAACCAGTGGTGGAGGACATGTTACAATACTTGGAGGTAGATATCAAGAAATCCGTGAGACAGATGGTCTGGATCCGGGAACTTAGATAAATAGTGGAGGTGATATATTAGTATTCCGTAAACTAAATCCAGTATGGACTTACCGGATCACCAAAAGGGATGAAAGAAGTTATTCAGACTTAAAATGGTGTTCCCCAAGGTCTAGACTCGGTGTCAGTCGAGTTCCAGAAGAAAAACGACTGACCCATCTTGAAGAGGTAAAACTGACGTTTCTTAAATCAGTTAGACTAAAACTATAACTGGTAGACCACTATAAGTAAACATCTCAGTAGAGAACACAACAACCTTCTCCCATAGACGATACTGGTCACGTAACAGAACCGTTTTAAGACAATCGGAAACGGGAAGAAGTACAACATGAGGTTCCGGTTTGAACGGACAATGAGGTCCATAGAGAACTGAACGATGAAAACGTGAGGTCAGGGGATACTACTTTTCCTGTTTACAGACACTAAAATTATACAATTTATCAATATTAAATTAATTATATCATTAACATTTATCATATAATTCTTCGAATTTATTACTAAAAAATTTGACAGTCACTTGGCCGAAGGATGTTTAGTCTCAGGAAGTTTGAAGTACTGAGACTCCTTACACGACATAACACAAAACAAGTTCAACCAACTAAAAACGTCAGTACCTAGGTCTTTTCCGTGGAGACTTCTAATCGGTGGTGAAGGTCCCTTACGGGTCGTTTCGTGGATAGTACTACGGACAAGAGACTATGTGATACCACCTCAAAGCCTAGGAGAGGTCGAAAAAGACGACTACAATTTAAGACGGAACAATTATTAGACTAAGAACCGGTCGGCAAACAACGAAGGTAACGTCAACAGTTCTTAGAAGACTGAAGGAAACTAAGACGGAACTGTAGAGAAGATGGTACCGAGACTTAGGATCAAACCCCGTTCTAAAAACCCCTATAAAACGGAGAAGAGTAGAGGTCGAAACATAAAAATTCAGAAAACTTGATATATGAGTTATAAAAGATACGAATTTGTGGTACTATAAGCAGAAAATCAGAAGAGAAGAGAGCTAGAGATTAGGTGTCGTTTATGTAAACTTCTTGATAACCGTAGTCATAGTTTTCAATGATAAAGTTTCTTACGGTATCGTCACGGACACTCAAGTCAACGGTTCGACCAACAATAGGACGTAGTAACGAGTGAGTTAAGGTATATGGAGTCACTCGTATGGTTGGACTAAAATTCTCATCTATACTTCCAGATTCAGGTGAACCATAATTGATGAACGATACCACGTGAACCAGTCTTATCAGTACTGAGGTGTTCATCAAAGTTTTAATTTCTTTTTCCTCACTATAGTTTCTTGTCATTTAAGACTTATTGAAGTTTAAATAGAGGTCTGTTCCCTGTTCTACCGATAGAAGTCAAGTCAAGTCAGCGAGTCAGCACAGGCTGAGAAACGCTGGGGTACCTGGTGTCGTGCGGTCCGGAGGGACAGGTAGTGGTGAGGACCTCAAATGAGTTTGAGTAGAGGTAACTCAGCCACTACGGTAGGTTGGTAGAGTAGGAGACAGCAGGGGAAGAGGAGGACGGAAGTTAGAAAGGGTCGTAGTCTCAGAAAAGTTTACTCTGTCGAGAAGTGTAGTCCATCGGTTTCATAACCTCAAAGTCGAAGTTGTAGTCAGGAAGGTTTCTTGTGAGTCCTGACTAAAGGAAATCCGACGGATGTATCGAAGTTTGTATACACTGGAAATAGTCCTGACTACGAAAAATTTTTAAAGAACGATAACTTTTTTAAGAATATTCTGATAGAGGTTCGAACCTTCGAACCTCTACGTTTATCTCGGTGGACCGAGATCATCGGTTGATCATCCTAATGTAGTACCTAGACTCCGATCGTACAACACTCTTTTCACAATTTTTTTTTTCTTTTTGGTGTTTTCAAAAGAGGACAAGATATCTGAAGGAAGTATCGAGTCAGCCATTTCGTAGACAGAGGTTACGTCCTCTGGACCCAAGTTAAGGACCCAGTCCTTCTAGGGGACCTCTTCCTTTACCGTTGGGTGAGGTTATAAGAACGAACCTCTTTGGGTACCTGTTTCCTCGGACCGTCCGATGTCAGGTACCCCAGTGTTCTCAGCCTGTGCTGAATCACTGATTTGGTTGGTTGGTATTTGTTTAATTGAAAGATTGAGACAATGAGACCTTTGAACGATTCCACCTCACAGTCGACACAAAGGTTCGTTCTCGTGAATACAACTTTCATTGTAGATAAACTATTTGACGTAGACTTGACCTTCCGGACATTTACATAGACCAGTCTATAAAATACGAATTGATTTGATAGACCAGTCTATAAAATGCGAATTGAACCCCGAAAAGATGGAAATCAGACAAGAATTTTAACCAGTACAGAGAACAATCTCCTGACGAGGACCTCTACTACCTCAGTAGTACCACACCTCGTACTCCGAAGATTCGGTCCCATCGTGAGTGTGAGTAGGTGACACCAGAGTAAGGAAGTTTGGACTCGGTAGTGGTATCCCTGTGTCCTCAATATGCCATCTAGGATCTGACGACGTACCTGGATGACATTCCTGGAATGATTTCTTTGAGTAGACTACGATGGGGCGACCGTATGACATAGAGGACAGAAGGACACGAAGATTCATTTTGGTCACGATTCTAAGAAACTCTAAAGAACAGATCAGTTTACTCAGATGGTTTACTCACAAGGATTGACTTGTGAATTTACGTTTCTAAGGTAGAAACATTAATTCCAAGTTGTTTAGTTTTCACAGTGTACAAACTAATATTTAGTTCGGTAAAGAAAATCATAATTTATAGAACAAGTTCAGGATTGTCAGAACAAGTCCAGGAGTTTATCAATACTGGAAACTGAGTAACTACTAAGAATAGTATAACTATGGTAGTCACCTAAGATATGATATACCTCCGGACTACCAATCTCACCATTTTACATCAGTCATGAAACAAGTGTCACGTGTCACAACCACTACCAGAAGGGGACGACCCTAAGACGAAAAAATTAGAAAAAACAGAAACAATCTTGGTACCTACCACCTATGAACGAGTTTCCTCTACGAAAATCAAACCACCCCAAAACAAACAAACACACAAACAGACAAATCTATTTTAAGTACGACACAATTTGAACTTTAAAATTGATAAAATTCACATATTATATCACCAAAAATAATTAAGTGTTATAAGACGTCAGTAGTGGTGATAGATTAAGGTCCTTTAAAGGTAGTGGGATGCTTTGGGAATAGAGTGTTAAGGGGGAAGACGAGTAGGGGACCTTTGGTTATTAGATGAAAGATAGTGATACCTAAATGTATAAGACTTGTAAAGTATCTTTACCTTAGTATATTATACACTGGAAACCACTGACAAAAAAAAAAAAAAGTGAATCGTATTACAAAAGTCTCGGTTAGGTACAAAATCGTACATAGGTTTGAGGTAAGGAAGATACCGACTCATTATAAGGTAATATACTTATATAGTATAAAACAAATAGGTAAGTAGACAACCACTTGTAAACCTAACAAAGATGAAAAACCAACAACTTTTATCTCGACGATACTTATAAGTACATGTTAAAAAACAAACTTACACAAAAGTCAAGAGACCCTATATATACAATCTCACTTTAACGACCCAGTATGCCATTGATATATAAATTATTTTTCGAAAATCAAAAGGAAAATATAAAGTGGAACCAGTAAATGGTAGTGTTTTGTGGTCACGAAGTATTTACTGACACAATAGTCTTTACGTAGCTTCGTCTGTAAACCGTAATTTTTTACAGAAACATTCCAAGTAACGTTGAACTGAGAAACATCGTAGTGTCTATTTAACAGGGCACAGTTCAATCTGTTGTGTCCCCGAAGGGACCACCGAGTCACCATTTCTTAGGTGGACGGTTACGTCCTCTGTACGCAAACTAGGGACTAGATCCTTCTAGAGCGTACAGTGTCTCATTGATTCGGGCACTCGGTGTTGCTGACTCGGACCAGAGATCTCGGACCCTTGACGTTGATGGCTAACGGGACGTTGATGACTTCTGACACCCGGATCTCGGACGCGAGACGTTGTCTTCAGTGGAGTTGTTCTTCGTGTACGTGGTGTTGATCTCCTATCGGGGGCGAGAGGTGTCGATCTCTGTTCGAGGGTGTCATTACTTTTGGGTCGTGTCGGTTATTATTTGTTTACTTAAATATAAAATTTTTCTAATTGTTATATCGAGCTACAACAGGGTAAACGACTGTGACACCGTTACTAGAAGTGAAAGGATACGAATTTCCACGAGTGGGTCCGAATCTACCACGAAAAATCATACTAACGACCTCTCCTACCCAAAACGAATAGACTCATTCTACATCTTTGACGTCCACGACGACGTAAGTTAGACGAAAACAAGAAACGTCTACCTCCGACCTTCGGATCCCATTTTGAAGTCTCTTTTTACAAAAAATTGAAAGAGAATAATGGATAATGGAGGCCCTAATTAAGAAGACGAAAAAATCAAGTTTCGGAGAGAAAGTACGAGAACTTAAGAAATTTTCAACCCATTTACTTCCATATCTAATTTATTAAAACCGTCGACCTCACATAAAAGAATCGGGCACACTCTTAAAGACAGGTGTCTCGTCCCTTTCAGGCACGGGACCACAGACACTCAACGGACCCCGTGATAACGTGAAGGACCGGGTTTATAGGTGAGATCCTGGAACGAATAGTCTTAAGGGTAAAGTCTCTCGACATGAGCGTCAAGAGAGAGGTTAGCTTCTGTTCCCTTGTCAACAAAGTCGTAGAAAATTAATTAAACGACTGTCTAGGGGATGTTAGAGAAGAGGGTCGGAAAGAAATGAATCTAGATCTGCAAGAAGATCCCTATGAAGACTATTTTGAGTACTAAACGTCCGCCCTTCATTCTAGAAGAGAAAATGGACACACCTAATATCTAAAAGGTCGACGGTGACACAATGGCAGACGATATATATTAGGTTTTTACTTACAAGAGTCGGCGACCATCGTGGGGAGAACCGAAAGATCGTAACTTCACCTAAATAAAAGTAAAACACAAAAAAAGACTTTAAAGTCGTCTTACACCCTCTTTTCTTTTTATATAGAAACAATAACCGGAAAAGAGATAAGAATAGATCTAGTCCTGTCAGGTTAGGTTGGAAAGTAGAGGTCTTTCCGAAAGTTCGTATACATGAGTCTTTTTTTGGTGGACCAAATGAAGAAGGATTTCGTGTATTCCATACTATATGTTTACGTTACAATTTAAGGAACAACTGATTATTTACGTAACATATGAGTGTTTTGTTAAATTTAACGAAAATTTTCATGAGAGTGTTAACAATTTATATCTCTTATGTAAAATAAAGAATCTACTTTTAAAGTGAACTCATCATAAGGGTGGGGGAAAAACAAAAATAGTGACTAAACTCAAACTTTAGACTCCGACACAAATTCGACCATTAGAACACCTAAACTAAGGAAACATATGTCAATCGATCTTTATGTCAATCGATCTTTATGTCAGTGGACTACTTATAAAAGTCTCGACGAGTAAATATCTACAAAACATGAAACTAATTTAATACAAAATTTTCCATGTAATAATATAGAATATTGTTATAGATAAGTGACTTATGAAATTATATAAACTACATTATTAGGAGACTAGAAAACCACTATTTTTATTTATAAACTTATTAGTATTATACGACATCCTGTCCCTCCGGGACCGCACGACACTAAGTACCCCAACGTTTCTCAGTCTGTGCTGACTCACTGACTTGACTTGACTTATACGATATTTATAATCTGTCACTCTGAATATTTTCTAAAAACAATTTTTGACT
The DNA here is from genome assembly GCA_006410555.1 of Capra ibex. NCBI lineage: Eukaryota > Metazoa > Chordata > Mammalia > Artiodactyla > Bovidae > Capra > Capra ibex. The sequence goes on from SJYO01020080.1 coordinate 114,570,478, forward strand.
AAGAAAAGTCTTTTGTATAATAGATACCTAAAAATCTCTTTTCTTGTAATTTTAGTACTACGTATAAAACCTATAATAATATTAGTACATATTGTCTAATATGTACGAAGGGTTGGGTTTGACTGACCTCTACCCGGTGACTTTCCACCCAAATTATAGTGTCATTATCTTTTACGTCTAAGACTGATACTATAAGGGTCTTTTACTTCACTGGACGTACGAATTCTAGCTTTTTCAAGTCCTTGAAAAGAATTCGGAGTTGTTCCGTACCTACTTTCTCTTAGGGGTGGAAGTCCCTCTCTAAATACGGGGTCATTTGTCGACCTAAACAGAGAGAAGAACTATTATGGGACCTATAGATCTTCTGTAGTCTTGTATTGTATTACGAAAGTCGGGTTTCTAGATTTCATGAAAACAAAGTTGAGGAAAGTAAAAAGGGTATAGACGTAACCTTTTTTCGTCACAAGGGTGTACTGTAGATGAAATACTCGTCGGAGGTGGCGGGGTACGGTGCGGATGAAGTGTCGTGGTCTTCGAAGAAAGATATCGATAACCGTAGAGATTGACGAGAGTGGAACCAATACCCAAATCAGTAAAGGGACGAGATCAATAACGTCGTCACCGGCCAAATAGGGAGACCAGTTTCACTTGACGTACCAAAGAAGAGGAATCTTCACTAGTCGGACTCACACCCCTTCCCCTGAAACGTCCGTCTAATCAACCGTAGTCACAAGACGATATTCGACACAGGGACCCAAGACTCACTATTTACACATGTAGAAAGGACCAACTCCTTCCGGAAAAGAAGTGGATAGAATCGACTCGAAGACACAGTCATGGTTCAACGAAGAGTAACAGAAGAATGGGTCATCAATAGAACTCGAGGTACCGTCGGGTATGGTGACGGAACTTTTGTTCATGGAGGTAACTAGAGGTCTGTCTCCTCCATGTAAAGGAAAGATGGTCGTAGGTGTCCGAAGGTGGTCATGGGACATGAACTGATACGGGTCTCGTAACTTTATCTCTGAACGGACTCGGGGTACCATCTGACCTCTCCTTAACCACCACCCCTCGTTCTCGTTCTCACTCAGTCGTTCGTCCCTGACTATTCTTTTTTTACAAAACAAAAAAAAAACATTACTATAGACGTTTTCAAATACCAGTCTTTGACAGTGGAAGTATAATAGTCAGTCTAATTCGGGGTGTGTATTCGGACAAGAAAATCGGATTAATCGTTAAAAACAACAACAAAAATAAAATCAACGATTCAAGACAGACTGAGAAAACGTTCATGGTCGGATTAAATATCAACATTATTAGCGTGATTCTGATGAAAATACCTATTATGATTCCTTTAATAATAGGAGACCCAATATAACAAACAGTGTAAACAACTATGACAAAATTTTAATTAAAGATCGGAATTACAATCGAGTGTTCATTAATAATTTAAAGACATAAAGACTAAAAATTAATAGTAGAATAAATCTAACTATCTCTTAAATTTCAGGTCTTTCGGAACAAAAGTCAACCTAAGGGGCAAGGGTTTGGAAATAACATGACGTCACTAGGCAGACAGTAGCCTTGTCTTAAAATAAACTACCTTGTACATGTCCATTTAATTGTGAATTAACATGAAACAACGAAAATAAAAATCAACACTTTAATGTACAATTATTTACTATCAAATAGTCAGTCGTAAAATCCATCAAACGAAACGTTCCCGAATTTGAAAAAAAGAAAAATAATTTCGTTGTCTTTATATAGGAGAGTAAAGGTCTCCGATCTGCAAACTTTGGTTCCATAGTCGTCCCAACCAAGAAATACCTCAAAAATAAAAACAAAACGAAAAATTTAATAAAAAATAACTCTATCTCAATTACATGTTATAATATACAATGTCTACATAATGTATCACTAAGTGTTAAAAATTTCCAATATGAGTCTCAATAAAATAAAATAAAAAAATAAAAAACCGAGATCAGATAGAAAATAAAAAATAATAAAATAAATAAATAAAAAATAAGAAAAAAAAAAAAATTGAAACGTTATGACATAACCAAAACGGTATGTAGTTGTACTTAGACGGTGCCCACATGTATTCAAGGGTTAGGACTTGGGGGAAGGGTGCAGGGAGGGGTATGGTAGGGAGACACAATAGGGTCACGTGGTCGGGGTTCGTAGGACATAGGACGTAACTTGGATCTGACCACTAAGTAAAGAATATACTATAATATGTACAAAGTTACGGTAAGAGGGTTTATTAGGGAGGAAGAGGGAGAGGGTGTCTCAGTTTTTCAGACAACACATGTAAACGCAGAGAAAACGACAGAGTGTATGTCCAAATAGCAATGATAGAAAGATTTAAGGTATATATACACAATCATATGACATAACCACAAAAAGAAAGAACGAATGAAGTGAGACATATTAGTCGAGGTCAAAGTAGGTGGAGTTATCATGACTAAGTTTACATAAGAAAAACTACCGACTCATTATGAGATAACACATATACATGGTGTCGAAAGAATAGGTAAGTAGACGACTACCTGTAGATCCAACGAAGGTACAGGCCCGATAATATTTGTCACGACGCTACTTGTAACCCCACGTGCACAGAGAAAGTTAAGACCTAAGGAGCCACACATGCGGGTCGTCACCCTAACGACCCAGTATTCCATCAAGATAAAGGTCAAAATATTCCTGAGAGGTGTGACAAGAGGTATCACCGACTTGATCAAACGTAAGGGTGGTTATCACATTCTCCCAAGGGAAAAGAGGTGTGGGAGAGGTCGTAAATAACGAACATCTGAAAACCTAGAGTCGGTAAGACTGACCGCACTTTACCATGGAGTAACACTAAAACTAAACGTAAAGAGATTATTACTCACTACAACTCGTAGAAAAGTACACAAACAATCGGTAGGCATACAGAAGAAACCTCTTTACAGATAAATCAAGAAACCGGGTAAAAAACTAACCCAGTAAATAAAAAGACCTTAACTCGACGTATTCAACGAACATATAAAAACTCTAATCAACAAACAGTCAACGAAGTAAACGATAATAAAAGAGGGTAAGTCTTCCTACAGAAAAGTGGAACGAATATCAAAGGAAACAACACGTCTTCGAAAATTCAAATTAATCCAGGGTAAACACATAAAAACGAAAATAAAGGTTATAAGACCTTCCACCCAGCATCTCCTAGGACGACACTAAATACAGTCTCTCAGAAAACGGATACAAGAGGAGATCCTCAAAATATCAAAGACCAGAGTACAAATCTACAAATTAGGTAAAACTCAAATAAAAACACATACCACACTCTTTCACTAGATCAAAGTAAGAAAATGTTCACCAACTGGTCAAAAGGGTCGTGGTGAACAATTTCTCTAACAGAAATGAGGTAACATATAAGAACGGAGGAAACAGTTTCTATTCCACAGGTATACACACACCTAAATAGAGACCCGAAAGATAAAACAAGGTAACTAGATATACAGACAGAAACACGGTCATGGTATGACAGAACTACTGACACCGAAACATCATCTCGGACTTCAGTCCGTTCAACTAAGGAGGTCAAGGTAAGAAGAAAGAGTTCTAACGAAACCGATAAGCTCCAAAAAACATAAAGGTATGTTTAGAACTTTAATAAACAAGATCGAGACACTTTTTATGGCGAACATCGAACTATCCCTAACGTAACTTAGACATCTAACACAACCCATCATATGAGTAAAAGTGATATAATTAAGAAGGCTAGGTACTTGTACCATATAAAGAGGTAGATAATCACAGGAGAAACTAAAGAAAGTAGTCACAAAATATCAAAAGATATATATCCAGAAATCAAAGAAATCCATCTATATAAGGATTCATAAAATAAGAAAAGCAACGTTACCACTTACCTTAACAAAGGAATTAAAGAAAAAGATGAAAGAGTAATAAGCACATATCCTTACGTTCCCTAAAGACACACAACTAAAATATAGGACGTTGAAATGATATAAGTAACTAATCGAGATCATTAAAAGACCACCTCAGAAATCTCAAAAGATACATCTCTTAGTACAGTAGACGTTTGTCACTCTCAAAATGAAGAAGAAAAGGTTAAACCTAAGGAAAATAAAGAAAAAGACGAGACTAACGACACCGGTTTTGAAGGTCTTGATACAACTTATCATCGTCACTTTCACCCGTGGGAACAGAACAAGGACTGAAATCCCCTTTACGAAAGTTAAAAAGTGGCAACTCCTATTACAAACGACACCCAAACAGTATATATCGAAAATCATACAACTCCATACAAGGAAGATAAGGACGAAAGACCTCTCAAAAATAGTATTTACCTACAACTTAAAACAGTTTCCGGAAGACGCGTAGATAACTCTATTAGTATACCGAAAATAAAAAGTTAAACAATTACACCACTTAATGTAACTAACTAAACGCCTATAACTTCTTAGGAACGTAGGGACCCTATTTCGGGTGAACCAGTACCACATACTAGAAAAATTACACAACAACCTAAGACTAACGGTTTTAAAACAACTCCTAAAAACGTAGATACAAGTAGTCACTATAACCGGACATCAAAAGAGAAAAAAACACCGTAGAAACAGTCCAAAACCATAATCCCACTACCACCGGAGTATCTTACTCAAACCTTCAAATGGAAGGATACGTTAAAAGACCTTCTCAAACTCATCCTATCCACAATCGAGAAGAGATTTAAAAACCATCTTAAGTCGACACTTCGACAGACCTGGACCCGAAAACAAACGACCTCCTAAAGACTAATGTCAAAGTTAAAGGGACGAACACTACCCAGACAATTCTAAAAGATAAAGAAGGACCAAGTCAAAACCTTTCAACATGAAAAGATTCTTAAACAAGTAAAGAAGGTGAAACAGGTAAAATAACCGTATATTAACGACTATCATCAGAGAATACTAGGAAACATAAAGACACAACAGATAACACTACAGAGGTAAAAGTAAAGATTAAAATAACTAAACTAAAAAGAGGGAAAAAAAGAACTACTCAGACCGATTACCAAACAGTTAAAATAAATAGGAAAGTTTCTTGGTCGAAAACCGAAACAACTAAAAACGATACCAGAGAAAACAAAGAAAACGTTAATAAAGACGGGATTAAAAATTCTAAAGAAAGGAAGATGATTGGGACCCCAATAGGTAAAGAAGGAAAAGATCAACGAAATCCACATCTCAATCCAATAAATAAACTGAAATAAGAACAAAGAACTCCATACGGACATAACGATACTTGAAAGGGGAATCGTGACGAAAATATCACAGGGTGTCCAAACCCTAACAACACAAAAGTAAAAGTAAGTAAAGATACGTATAAAACTAAAAAAAAAGAAGTCATAAAAGAACCAATAAGTCTTCGTACAACAAGTCGGAGGTATACAACCTTAAAAATTATCAAAAAGAAGACATTAACTCTAGATTAGAATCACGTAATACCAGTCTTTTCTACGAACCTTATTAAAGCGAAAAAAACTTAAATAGTTCCAATCTAAATATTGTGTCCTAGACTAGATAGGACCTTTTCCAAGGCACTCGTGAACTCTTTTTCCACTTTAAGTAACAAAACCCCACTTTACAGGATATCTATAGTTAATCCAGATTGACCACATAACATAGTAAATTTCAAATGCAAAGAAACAATTAAAAGACAAATCAACTAGACAGGTATCCACACTGACCTCATAATTTCAGAGGGTGATAATAACACAATAACAATTAAAGGGGAAAGTACGAACAATCGTAAACAGAATGTATAACACCACGAGGATACAACCCACGTATATATAAATATTAAGAATGTAGAAGAACCTAACTAGGAAACTAACAATACATCACAGGAAGAAACAGACAAAAGTGTCGGCATCAAAATTTCAGATAAAATAGCCTCTACTCATAACGATGAGGACGAAAGAAAACCAGAGATAAACTCACCTTATAGAAAAAGGTCGGGAAGTGAAAGTCAGACATACACAGGGAACAAAACTCCACCCAGAGGACATCCGTCGTATATATCCCTAGAACAAAAACACCCGTAAGTCGGTCAGAAACAGAAAACCAACCCCGTAAGTTAGGTAAATGCAAATTCCATTAATAACTATTCATACCAGGGCAACGGTAAATGAAATAACAAAACCCAAACCCAAATATGTGAAAAAAACACAAAGGACAGATCTCTTATAGGAAATCATAAACAACCTCTCGACCAAACCACCACGACTTAAGAGAGTCGAAAACGAACAGACATTTCGAAAAATAAAGAGGAAGTATAAACTTACTCTAGGAACGACCCATGTCATTAGACCCGACATCCAATAAAAGAAAGTAATGAAATTCATACAGAACGGTAAGGGAGGACCGGACTTCCCAAAGATAACTTTCTAGTCGATAATAGGAATACCCTTAGGGGAACTCACAATAAACAAAAAGGGAACGACGAAAATTACAAACAAGAAACACAAACTAGAAACAATTAAACTAATTATACACAGAACCCCACAAAGTGGAACCCAAATAGGATAAACCCTGAGAGACCCAAAGAACCTGAACCCACTAATAAAGGAAGTGTAAAATCCCTTCAAAAGTTGACAATGGAGGAGTTCATAAAAGAGTACCAGAAAGGAAAAACAGAAGAAGAAGACCCTGAGGATATTAAGCTTACAACCTCGCAAAGTATAACAGGACCTCCAGAGACTCTAACAGGAGTAAAGAAAATTAAGCAAAAAGAAAAAAGGAGAGACGAAGTAAATAAAGATGGAAAGATAGAAGATAAAGTGATTAGGATAGAAGACGGAGACAATAAGATGATAAACAACGGAGGTCTCACAAAGACTAGAGTAAATAACGTAATAAGTAATATATAACTGAGAAAAAATAAAGAAGATCCAAAAACAATTTGGAAAGAACGTAGAAGAGTTAGGAACAGAGGTCCGATAAATAGACACTAAGGTAAAACTGAAGTTCTAAAACCTAGTAAAAGTGATAGTAATAAGCCTTAAGAAACAGACCATCTAAGGAATAGAGAAGGAGAAAACAAACCAAACCACCCGTAAAGAGGACAAGGAAATGGACGACCCATAAGGAGACAGACAAGTAGGACAAATAAAACGACGTAAACCCCACCGGAAAGACATAAGACCGTCAAACACCTCAAGAGAAATGACACCTCGAAGGAGTGACACCCACCCAAACATAGTCGCCGAACAGTTCCAAAGAACCAATCCCTTCGAACACAGCCTCAAGACCACCCACTCGACCTAAAGAAGAGAGACCTCACGTTACTGCACAGGTCATTACTCAATACTCTGCAGTTACCAAAACCTCATTGCAACTCGACGGACATATAAATTCGAGTCCCCACACAAGGACTCAACGACCTCTTAAACGTACCATACAGAACGAGACCTTAAACAACCGGAAACCTACTACGAACCAAAGTCACATCCATACCTCCGCAAACTACTCGAGGATAGCTAATTACAAGGGACCTCAGTCCTCAAGAGACTACAAGAGTCCTAAACCTGAATTCGGAGGACGAAGATCAAAAGTCAAAATAAAAATGTCAACAGAGTTCTGAAAGGGAAGATATGGTGTGACAACTATTTTGTAGATCCAATTTCTACTTTTCAAAGAGGTGTAACTCCCTGTGGGTCTCTCCAAGTGACTCAATGTACCTCTTCTCTTCTCCCTCCTCCATCAATCTCTACTGACCTTACTCTACTCCACACTAGTTTTCTCCTCTCTCGTTCGATCGGTCATTAGTGAAGGAATACCCGCGAGGTGTCAGACCTGACGAGTCTCCACAAGTACCTCAATATGTCCCTTCTCCTCTCCCTCCTTCATCTGTCTCCTATTTTCTCCCTTTACTTTTCCTCTCTCTGTCTAGGTCGGTCATTGGTCAAGGGATTCACGAGAGGTGGTAGACCTTGTGTGTATCTAAGTGTCTTAACCCATCTCTTTTCTTCCCCCTCCCTTCTCTGTCTCCGGTGGACCACCTCTTTTTCCTCTCAGGTTTCCTCCTCTCTCGTCATTCCGGTCATTAGAGAGAGAGTTCGTATTTATACATGACTTCTAACCCAAAAACTTCCATGTTTTAACTGTTGTTTATGGTTTTTCGTTTGTCATTTTTAGATCTTATCTCCGACCTAAAAGTTTTTATGTTATAATATTTTCTCTTCTTCTTCTTCTTTTTTTTCAGTGTTCTTAATAATTTTTTTTATTATTTTAAATTTTTATATATATATACTTCAAACGAAATTTTTAACCCAGAAAACCCCCCTCTTTAATTATCATCCAATATTTTTACTTTTGATTGCCTCTTTATCTCCTAAATTTTTAATTTTTCACAATCTTTTCTTCTCTTTTTCTTTTCTTTTTTGTTTGTAGTTTTTTCTTACTAGCACTTTTACCATTTCTACATAGATCATGAAAGAGACCACCCTAACACCCGTCACACCCTAGTGAAAGTCACTAAAAAGTCTATCAAGGAACCAGGCCGAATATAAAGAGTTCTAGATATCCGGGGAAGGTTACATCACCCATGATTACTGTCCTAAAATTAGATAACGTGGACAGTTAAGGTTCCGCCAAGGGAGACAAAATCGAAGAAGATAAACGACCAGAGAAGTCACAGGCTAAAGGCGGGACTACGTTCCCCCAACCACCACCTGTCAAAAAAAAATCCGACTGAACAAGTCAGTGCGACACGTCTCCCTCCCTACGACGTTTGTTTATTGTGATCACTCACGAGCGTCACAGGGTCGGTGTGACCCGGACTGCCACGTGTGTCGAGTCCGAGATCGAACGAGGTGACCCTTGGTAGGCTCCGACCGGGACCAGACGTACGTGGAGGATCCAGATTCGTCAAGTCCGAGTCCGTGAGTCCATCAGGGGTCTCCGTGTCTGACCAACCCGAACACAAAACACGGGAAGTCCAGGCTCATCGAGTCCACAAACCGGTCGTGTCAGCGACGCTGAATAGCGGAGAGGGCAGGGACGACGAGTCAAAAGACCCACATGTCGACCGTATGAAAGAGTCCGCCTACTACTGACAGGTCTTGAGGTTCTTCAGAATCAATCGTTTGTTCGGATAAACGTCAAAACATCCATTACAGAGAGACCCAGACGATAACGGGGGAAGACCGGGAAGGCTGAGACCGACGGACAGTGGTCTCCCCCTACCAGACGTCGACCGATTAAGACAAGATAGGAAACAAGACACGCGCCAGGACCGCCACAGAATACAATCTCGAAAAGCGCACCATCGATAGGGTGTCAGACCAAACGATCGGGTTCAATCGAGCAAGACCAATGTGAACCCCGTAAGTCCGGGCTAGGAACACTTCGTTACGTCGGGCGCGGAGGGACGGGTCGGGGACGATCGATCACCGTCTACGTCCACAGACGTGACGAAGAGGCGACCCTCTCAATGGCAACCCGAGCATTAGACACCCAAAATTAATAAATAAATAAAAAGGAGGGACATTACAACGGGAGACACGAAGGTTCCGAGTGGTGTCTTTGCCGTCACTCACACAAAGGACCACAAAAACTTTGGAGAGAAAAATTCTGAGGGAAGGGCCCTGATTAGAGGGAGGGATGGAAAAAACAGAAAATATAAAAAAGGATGGACAAAAGCTTCTGTTACTATACGAAAAGACCCACGGACTACAGGAGACGGTCGTAAGTCTTCAACAAAACACCTTAAATGAGTCGCAACTTTACAAGAAAACTACTTAAACACACCCTCTTTCACCAGAGGAGTAGGATAAGGAGGCGGTAGAATCCTGGTGGAGGGTGAATCTCAATAAAATTTTATGACCGATATAAGAGACAGAACATAATTTGAAAGTAAAATTAAACTCTTGTGTTAAACTCACTCTATTTGATCCTTGTATAAATGATTAATATCGTATAACCGGATAAGAAGGAGATCCACAGTCATTTCTCTGTACATTACCGTTATTGATTTGATAGGTCTATCATCTCCCTTTCTTTGATGAGGTTTATTCTTTGGTCAGGTAATTATTGTCATATAGGTTTAAAAAAATTCTAAAAAATAAACCATTTTACAATGACCTCTCATCAAAAACAGGAATTTCAATTAGAACCACATAGGAACATAAAGCGGACACCGTATATACACAATCAACGAGTCGACACAGGTTGAGAAACGTTGAAGTACCTAACGTCGGGTGGTCGGAGGAGACACGTACCCTAAGAGGTCTGTTCTTATGACCTCACTTAATGGTAAAGGAAGAGGTTCCCTAGAAGGACTGAGTCCCTAGTTTGGACCACCCAGAGGACGTAACGTCCGTCTAAGAAATGGTATACTCGGTGGTCCCTTCACGACCGTGTAAGATGTCTCTTAACCAAAAGTAACGTTTTGACATGGATTAGAAACATACTTTGTCTCATACTACTGTGTCGTTTATTAACCATACTTTTATAAATAAAACAAATTTTAATAGACAACATTAACGAAGGTATCCCGGCTTAGAAAGCACTAAACTGTTAAGGACCTCAATCGGGTCGTCTTGCAAGTCGGTATATGCACCGGTACTATGTTTGGAACCGAGTCAATGTAAGGAACTTATATGTCAGTAACGTCGACCTTCCTATACCATCTCCACAACCCATAACGTTTTCTGTCCATTCCGTAGGTGTGCTTCTCAAAGAAAAGAGTTCAAGAATCTTTGTTTTATATGTAAAAATTAATTTCATTTTTGGATAATAAAATATGAAAAGACTTTAGACCGATATTGAAACTTGGAAGTCTATCTGAATAAAATTTGTATTTTATTACAATATTAAAAATCTAGTCGTTTTCGAAGATATTGACTGTCGTATATATTTACGTTTAAACTTCGATAAAGATAGAGAAGTGAATTAAATGGTTATGTAAAAGATATGTTAAAAGGAAAAAATTTAATCAAATTGTTTATAAACAATTCGTACACAAATTATTTATAAATAATTCGTATATTCATACAAATTATGTACGATTCATGACACAATTTAAAGTTCTTTTATCTTTAGTTAATAAGGGGATTTCCTTGAATTGTAAAAACTCTGTGGAGATGTACTTTGAGTAAATGTACTTTGAACTTTTACCATATTTTCTTATACATTGGACCATCACCCCACCGACACTCCTTTATGGGGAGCAGGTTCCATTCCTCGTCACCGACGTGAAAGACCTCGTCGGAACTTCTCTATGGGGTACAGGTTCCATTCTCTTTGGGGTCATTCTGCCATCCACAACGTTCTCCCGTAGTCTTCCGTCTGTGTGGCTTTGCTATTAGTGTCTTGTGATCGGTCAGACTGGTGTGTCTGGTGTCGGAACAGATTGAGTCACTTTGATTCGATACGGAACACCCCGGTGGGTTCTGCCCTCCCAGTACCACCTTCCAGACTGTCTTACACCAGGTGACCTTTTCCCTTACCGTTTGGTGAAGTCATAAAAACGGAACTCTTGGGGTACTTGTCATACTTTTCCGTTTTACTATCCTATGACTTTCCCCTCGAGGGGCCCAGTCATCCACGGGTTATACGATGACCTCTAGTCACCTCTTTATTGAGGTCTTTTTTTACTTCCCTACCTCGGTTTCGTTTTTGTTATGAGTCAACACCTACACTGACCACTATCTTCGTTCCAGGTTACGACATTTCTCGTTATAACGTATTCTTGGACCTTACAGTCCAGGTACTTAGTCCCGTTTAACCTTCACCAGTTTGTCCTCTACCGTTCTCACTTGCAGCTGTAAGATCCTGAGTCGCTTGATTTTACCTGACCTTGCCCACTTGAATTGAGTCTACTGGTAATATAGATGATGACGCCCGTCCTTAGGGAATCTTCTTTAGTTCATCGGTAGTACCAGTTGTTTTCCCAGACTTTACGTCATGAACCTACGTGAGAGTTTTTGCTGTCTTACTAGAGACAAGTAAAGGTTCCGTTTGGTAAGTTATAGTGCCATAAGGTTCTGATACGGGGTTTGTCGTTACGACTTCTTCGACTTCAACTTGCCAAGACACTTCTGGATACTTTGGAAAATCTTGATTGTGGGTTTTTTCTACAGGAAAAATAATATCCCCTGACCTTACGTTTTCATCCTTCAGATCTTTGTGGACCTGATTGTCCGTTTAAACCGGTACCTCATGCCTTACTTCGTCCCGTTTCCGATTATCTCAAAACAGCTCTCTTGCGTCATCAGTATTGTTTGTGGGAGAAGGTTGTTGTGTTCTCTTCTGAGATGTGTACCTGTAGTGGTCTACCAGTTGTGGTTTTAGTCTAACTAATATAAGAAACGTCGTTTCTACCTCTTCGAGATATGTCAGTCGTTTTTGTTCTGGTCCTCGACAGACACCGAGTCTAGTACTTGAGGAATAACGGTTTAAGTCTGAATTTAACTTCTTTCACCCCTTTTGGTGATCTGGTAAGTCCATACTGGATTTAGTTTAGGGAATACTAATATGTCACCTTCACTCTTTATCTAAATTCCCAAATCTAGACTATCTATCTCACGGACTACTTGATATCTACCTCCAAGCACTGTAACATGTTCTCTGTTAGGGGTACCTTTTCTTTACGTTTTTTCGTTTAACCGACAGAATCCTCCGGAATGTTTATCGACACTTTTCTTCTCTCCGCTTTTCGTTTCTTCTTTTCCTTTCTATATTCGTAGACTTACGTCTCAAGGTTTCTTATCGTTCCTCTCTATTCTTTCGGAAGAAGTCACTAGTTACGTTTCTTTATCTCCTTTTCTTGTCTTTCCCTTTCTGATCTTTAGAGGAGTTCTTTTAATCTCTATGGTTCTCTTATAAAGTACGTTTCTACCCGAGCTATTTCCTGTCTTTACCATATCTGTATTGTCTTCGTCTTCTATAATTGTTCTCCACCGTTCTGATGTGTTTTGACATGTTTTTTCTCACAGTACTGGGTCTATTAGTACTACCACACTAGTGAGTGGATCTCGGTCTGTAGGACCTACACTTCAGTTCACCCGGAATCTTTCGTAGTGATGTTTGTTTCGATCACCTCCACTACCTTAAGATTACCTCGATAAAGTTTAGGACTTTCTACTACGACACTTTCACGACGTGAGTTATACGGTCGTTTAAACCTTTTGAGTCGTCACCGGTGTCCTGACCTTTTCCAGTCAAAAGTAAGGTCCGGGTTTCTTTCCGTTACGGTTTCTTACGAGTTTGATGGTACGTCAACGTGAGTAGAGTGTGCGATCATTTCATTACGAGTTTTAAGAGGTTCGGTCCGAAGTCGTTAT